>PVKE010008610.1:0-47220 GCA_004027555.1 Craseonycteris thonglongyai
AAAAAAAAAAAAAAAAAAAAAAAAAAAAAAAAAAAAAAAAAAAAAAAAAAAAAAAAAAAAAAAAAAAAAAAGAAGAAAAAATAAAATAAAAAATACAAATAATAAAATGGCAATAACTATACACCTAAAAACAATTACTTTAAATATAAATTGATTAAATGTTCCTCCAATCAAAAGACAGGGTAGCTGAATAGGAAAATAAGACTCTTATATGCTACATAGAAGAGACTCACTCACTTCAGATTGAAAGACACACAGACTGAGAGAAAGGGATGGAAAAAGATATGTCATGAAAATGGAAACAAAACAAAAGAGCTGGGATAGCAATACTTATATCAGACATAAGACTTTAAAACAAAGGTTATTTAACAGACAAAGTAGGACAGTGATTCCACTTCTGGGTATTTATGCGAAGGAACCCAAAACACTACTTTGAAAGGACATGTGAGGGGAAGCCGGGATGGCTCAGTGGGTTAAGCACTCACTTTGCAGTGCCGGGGACCGAGGATCAAATCCCGGCCCTGGACCGTGTGGACCCATATGCTGAGCTGGGGAGCTCCCCCAGTTCAGTTCTCAATGGGGTGAGAACCCGGCCCAGTTCCTGCCCTGTGCAGCCCTGCGCCCACCTGTGGAATGAAACTATGTGGAAAAACTGATGATATGCAACTATGGAGACTGTTCTGGGCCCTCCCTATTCTCTCTGTCTCTGTCTCTGTATCTCTATCTCTGTCAAAAACAATAAAAATAAATCTTTAAAAAAAAAAGGGGGAAGCCGGGATGCCTCAGTGGGTTGAGCACTCACTTTGCAGCACCGGGGACCCAGGATCGAATCCCAGCCCCGGCCCATGCAGAACCATATGCTGAACTGGGAGCTCCCCCAGTTCAGTTCTCTCTCTGTCTTTGTATCTCTCTCTCTCTCAAAAAACAATAAAAAAAAAATTAAAAAAAAGGACATGTGCATCCATATGTTCATTGCAGTGTTATTTACAATAGCCAAGTTATGGGGGCATCCTGGGAGTCAATCAATGGAGGGATGGATAAATGGGTAGGTAGTACATGTGTACGACGGAACATTGCTCAGCCAGAAGAAAGAATGATCTCCTGGGGATGCCGGGATAGCTCAGCAGAACGCCTTGCAACTGCAAGGTCTAGGGCGGGGGTGGCGAAACTATGGCACGCGTGCCCAAAGTGGCACGCAGAGCTGAAAATACCATTAAAAAAATTATTGTTTATGCTCTTATAGACATAAAAATAGTTGATACCTCTATCTCACTCGATGGGTTGGCACGCGAGTCGAGCAAGTATACTCTTATTTCATAAACTTTGGCACTCAATCGCCAAAAGGTTCGCCACCCCTGGTTTAGGGTTTGGTTCCTGGTCCTGGTCCATGAGAACCCATATACTGAACTGCGGCGCAACTGATAACCGCAGAGATGGTGGTGAAGGTTCTCTCCTCCCATGTGGAAGGCTCCCCATTCAGTCCCCACCCCGCGTGGCTCCACACCCACCTGTGTGGAATGAAACTATGTCACAACTAATGATGGAAAGTGCTCTGGGCCCTCACTACTTCTCTCTCTTCCCCTCACTCATCTTTTCTCAAGCAATAAAAAAAATCTTTAAAAAAAAAAAATGAACTCTTGCCATCTTCAACATGGATGCACCTAGAAGATATTATGCTGAGTGGAGTATGTCAGACAGAGAAAGACAAATGCCATGATTTTCCATATATATGGAATCTAAAGAGTAAAATAAATAAAACAGGGGAAGCCGAGATGGCTCAGTGGGTTAGGCGCTCACTTTGCACCCCTGGGGACCGAGGATTGAATCCCGGCCCCGGCCCGTGCGGACCCATATGCTGAACTGGGGAGTTCCCCCAGTTTAGTTCTCACCGGGGCGAGACCCCAGCCCAGTTCCTGCCCTGTGCAGCCCCACCCACCTGTGGAATGAAACCATGTGGAAAAACCAGTGATGTGCAACTATGGAGACTGTTCTGGGCCCTCCCCCTTCTCTCTGTCTCTGTCTCTGTATCTCTCTCTCTCTCTGTCAAAAGCAATAAATAAATCTTTAAAAAAAATACAAATAAAAAATAAATGAACAAAACAGAAATAAAATCGTGGATACAGAGAACCTTTTGAGAGTTGCTAGATGGAAGGGGGCTGGGGGTGTGAGTGAAAAAGGGGAAGGGATTAAGATAAGCGCAAATTGCCAGTTATAAAAATAGTCACGGGGATGCAAAGTACAGCATAGGGAATATAGTTAATTATATTGTAATAATTATGTATGATGTCAGATGGGTACTGGATTTATCAGGGTGATCATATCATAAGTTACATAAATACCTAATCATGCTCTAACACCTGAAACTAATATAATATTGTATGTCCACTGTAATTGAAAAACAAAGTAGTTATTTAGGAAAAAAGCCATGGGGCAAACAAAACAAAACAAAACAACAACAACAACAATACATAATGGGAAGCTTCATTGCTCCCAACTCCTTCAGTATTTTTTGTTTTGTTTTGTCAACTGGGAACCTATGATATGTCATGTCACGATGAGAAACACCACCCAAAATATCTCCAGAGGATGATCAGACATTACTTTATTTGACAGAGCTTTTAACACTCCGCTGGACATCTTCCTGTAAATGGTGGTCATGGTGAAATAGCACTTTTATACTATAATACAATGATGTGTTTTCTTTGAGACATAAGTCACATACCTTTCCGGTAGCTGTTGAGCCAGTGAAAGAAATTTTGGATACGAGAGGATCAGTGCAAAGTGCCTCACCTACGTCCTTGGCCTTTTTCTGGGAGCAGGGAACGACGTTGTACACCCCTGGAGGAATTCCAGCCTGATTTGCAAGCTATCGAGAGAAACAACAAACTCATGGCAACAAATGAAAAAGCAGAAAAGAAGTAAATACATGTTTTAATCAAAAAAGTAATGGGAAAAAACACTAAGCTGACTTTGGGAACCGAATAAGAATATATCTGGAACTAAAATGATATTTGTTAGTGCTAATGTGATATTAATGTGTTGTTGCACATCATTAAGATAAAATTTCTCAGAGCATGAGTTTCAGTGACACCCTATGTTAAAGAGAAAAGAATAAAAATATCAATCCTGGATTTTGTTCCTAAGAAAAATCAGAGGAGAGTTCAAGAATCAAGTTGTTTGATTCACCCATGCAATCAAGGCAAGAGAGTGGAGGGAGCATTCCCTGAGCACCTACTATGTGCAGGGCAGCAAAGGCCTCCACACAGGGGGCTCCTGTGCGGAGGGGAGGAAAGGCAGGCCTCATGGGGAAGACGTGTGTCACGGCCACACACTAGGAGTCACAGCCGACAGGCCAACCCATGGCTGCCTGCCCGGAACCCAGGCTCTTTCCCTGGCAATTCGCTTTAGATAAGGCATATCCTGACCTGTTTTAACTTCTGAATCCCATCAACAAGGAACTTACTGCACAGATCTGACTGGTGATTCTGGGAAGATGGCGGGAGGCGCACAGTGTTTGAATCTCTAAATCCTCTCTTAAAAATAGAGAGACGGGTGCCAGGATGGCTCTCCAGGTTGAGCGCTTGCCTTGCAACTGCGAGGTCCAGGGAGCGAATCCCAGCCCTGGCCTGTGCAAACCCACATGCTGAACTGCCCCCAGTTTGGTTCCCACCCCTAGCAGCCCCATAGCCACCTGTGTGGAATGAAACTATGTCACAACTAGTGATGTACAACTATGGAGACTGCTCTGGGCCCTCCCCCTTCTTTCTCTCTCATACCTTTTCTCAAACAATAAAATAAATCTTTAAGAAAAAAAAACACAAAAAAACAGAGAGAGCATGTAGGTACTAAAACAAAATATCAGAGACAGCATTTAAAAGACTGGGTGGAGTGTAAGTGCCTAGCAGTTATTTTGTTCATTGTAATGCGAATACCCGCCTTAAGCTTTGATTGATTACCCGGGCACCTCCATCAGCAGGCTATCGGAAGTAAATACATGCCAGCCACATGACTAAATAAGGCTGCCCTCCCCCTGAAGTTTTGTTTTGTGTTGGAGATCTCTGGTTGACTCAGAGAGCTGACCACATGACCCCTTGTTTTTGCCTTCCTTTGCTTTAATTCTGCTCTATTTAAAATCTGCCAATAAAGAGCAAACCTAGAGCTCGCTGTGCAGCCCTCGGTGCGCCATGTACCCCGCAGGACCTGTGAGTCATAAACCTTGTCTTTCAAAGTTCCCTGATGGTTACTGCTGAGGGCATCTTGGAAACATAAGAACCACCAGGGCTGGTCCAGCCACCATGTGGTTCCGGCAGGGGAGACAGCTGTGGGAGCTCAATGTGGGCCCCGGTGAGCACCCCCAGATATATCTGCCTGATAGTGCTACTGATGGGCTGACATGGCACAAAACACTGGCTGACAAGTACCTCCACAAACTGCAAATCATAAGTGGGTGGGGACATACCGCTGACAGCTGGAGCATCAGCAGCTCCCTGAGAAGACCACAGGCCATCCCATGGACCTAGTAACACAGAACCCCAAATAGCCCACGTGTTCATGGAACACTTAGCAGGCTGACTTGGCACAGCAGCGGGAGCTGCCCAATGCGATAAACAACACACAACTACAAGAGACTCGCCGTGCAATAAGGACGGGAGGGCACGGAGGGGACAGCCCCTCGGAACCCGGTAATGCAGGAGCAGGGGCCCGGGAGGTGGAGCCAGGCAATCCCCAAAACAAGAACCTGAAAGGTTCTCTGTGAAGGGAGAGAGGCTATCTCTACCCAGGTCTTCTAAAAGTTTAGGAAAACTAACTTCATATAAAAATAAGCTAAACTCTCAGGAAAACACATAAGTGAAATCCCATATAAAGTTGTTAAGAGAAAAAAAGACAGAGAATAAAGATCAGAAAAGCATACTCAGAGACAACAAAGCAGACCAAAACTGCGACTTAGTATGAGGTAAAAGATGGGAAGAACACTGTCCCAAGATCCAAAAGAACATGAACCCGGATGAGAAACATTTTGAAATGAGGTAAGAAGACATAGGAAAGAATTAAAAATAAAAGAAAAATCATTTCACAAATCAAAGGTAAACTAGAAGGAACATGAGGACAAATTAGCATAATAGATAATACTGTAAGAAAAACACAAGGTGAAAAAAGATAACTTTAAAGATTAGGGAAAGATGATAAATGAGAAAGTGACAAGATAAGATTCTACACATAGATAACAGGAATTTCTGAAGAAGTAAACCAAGCATACAGAACAAATCCTGAAAACCTTCTGGAGATTTTAAAAAGATCTGAACCTACATATTGAGAGAGCACACTGAAAACCTAGAGTGGGGGTGGCGAACCTATGGCACGCGTGCCCAAAGTAGCACGCAGAGCAAATATTTTGGCACACGGAGCTGTGAATACCATTTAAAAAATTATTGTTTATGCTCTTATAGACGTAAAAGTAATCGATACCTCTATCTCACTCGATGGGTTGGCATGCGAGTCGAGCGAGTATACTCTTATTTCATAAACTTTGGCACTCAATCGCCAAAAGGTTCGCCACCCCTGAAGTACTGACCCAAAACAAGCATCACAAAGACATACTCTAGTGCAAGCATTAGTCTTTAAAGATAAAGGGGTACAAAGCAACTTTTGGGAGTGTAGGAAGAAAGAATAAGCTGACTTATAAAGGCAAGAAACTTAGATAATCAGACTTTGCAAGAGCAAAATCTTACATCAGAAGAAAATGGAGAACATGTTTAAGATAACCAAGGAAAAAATGTGAACCAAGAATTTTATATCCAGGACATTGTTCGGCGAGCCCTTCCTGGAGCATCACCAGGGAACCAGGCTCACACGACCTAAGTGACAGGACACATGGCACAGGCACTGGTGGTAAGTGATAAAGACAGAGCTGCTTCCTGAGCGACGTCTAAGTGGAAAGTATACGTGTGGCAGCACAACGCCGGCAGTGTGCACACAGACAGGGTCACTATAAAATGTGCAGAAACTGTTCCAGCCAAGAGGAGCTTAAGGAACAGAGTGATGTGGTGTCCTGGATGGGGTCCTGAGACAGAAAAAGGACATTAAGTGAAAACTAAGGAACTGTGAATTAGGAACAGACTTCATAACAATGTATGAATATTGGTTCATTACTTGTAACAAATGCACCACACTAAGGTAAGATGCTAATGACAGGGGACACTGAGCACTTCATGACAATTCTGAAGATGAAGACACAAAGCAAGCAGGGCTAACTGCCTTGCCCAGGCTACGCGGAAACTCTCAGAGTCTCTAGGCCTCCACTAACAACCAGTTATTTTCTAAGAAGCTGCATTTTTCCTTGTAAATAATCTCTTAGTTTACACAGATTTTTAAGTATGTGGTCCTTAATCTTTCCAATCAATATAGATGTGTGCCTTCAAGTAAATTTCATAAGCAGGTGGGTGTCAGTGCTGGCTCTAAACATTCAAATTTATAGGAAACACAGTGTTAATCATACCTATGCTTCAGGAGTCTAATAAGAAGCTTAACTTACACACATTACACAGATTTAAGAATTATTAAAAGGAAAACTATGACAGCCCATCTAAGAAAACCATTCCCTCCCTCCCTCCCTCCATCCTTCCCTCCTCCATCTTTCCCTCCTCCCTCCATCCTCCCCTCCTTCCCTCCATCCTTCCCCCCTCCCTCCATCCTTCCCTCCCTCCCCCCACAAACACTTCCTGAGTGCCTCCCACACCCAGCACTGCTCTCAGCTCTGGCACACAGCACTGAACACAACTGACCCAAGTCCCTGTCTCCACAGAGCTTATACTCTTGTGGGGGCAGGTAATTATCAAAACAGCTATGCACCATACCTGGAAGGGTAGCTGGTGTTAAGTGCCATGGATGAAAACAAAGCAGAGAAGGGGTCAGGAACACAAGCTGCTTTCAAAGAGGGCGGCCAGGAGGCCTCGCTGAGAAGGCAGCACGTGAGTAAAGACACGAAGTGGGTCAGGAGCCTACGTGGGGGAGAGCCTTCCAGCGGGCAAAGCAAGTGTGAGGCTGAGTTACCAGTGAGCCTGGCGTGAGGGGCAGAATTGTAAGGAGGTCTGGAGTGACAGGGAAGGGCAGAGGGCGACATCTTATGAGCCTTGCAGGCCACTGTAGGAAGTTTGGATTTTACTCTGACATAAGAAGCCATGAGAGGCTTTAAACAGAAGAATGACAAGATCTGACTAAATGCAGATTGAACTGGAGAAGGGAAAAGTAAATGAGAGGTTCCCTAAATGGGAGAAACACCCATGTTTTAGCCATAATCCTAGGAATGCCTACTTAATAAAATGGATGGATAGATATCAGTTTTAAGGTAGTATAGTAGCCTATAGATGTCAGGAAATCCTCCATTAGTGGTGGTGTCTAAAAAGTGCAACATCTGGCATGAAGTAGCTGCTGGGACGTTAACACAACACAGTCTCCCCCGTCTGCGGGCTCACCTCGGCCAGGGCCAGGGCTGAGAAGGGTGTGTCTTCAGCAGGCTTCACCACCACGGGGCAGCCGGCGGCCAGGGCAGCCCCCACCTTGCGGGTGATCATGGCACTGGGGAAGTTCCACTGGGGGCAGAAGAGCAGAGGAGGCTGTGAGAGGTGGCATCGCCCCAAAGCCCACGACAACTGACAGGCAGAGGAGTCTGCCCGCCCACCCCGGCACAGCTGAGCCTGTGGGCACTGACACTGGCAACCTGAGAGGCTGGGGACAAAGGCCCACCAGGACAGGGAACATTTTCAGAATTCAAAATAGTACAAAACTGTCCACACCAGGGGTTGGCATACTTGTTCTGTAAGGGGCCAGAGATTAACTATTTTAGGCTTTGTGGGATGGACAGTTCCTGTTACTACTCAATTTTGTGGTTGTAACACGGAAGTAGCTATAGACAATATGTACATGAATGCACGTGGCTGTGTCCCAATAAAACTTTATTCACAAACACAGGCAACAGTCTGGATGGGGCCTGAGGGCCGCAGTCTGCTGACCCTTTTGGAGAAAATATTAGCAAAGGTGTTTTGAAAATGGCAAGTGATTTATTAATTCCCTCTGTATATTTATAGATATCTGTAAACACCTATATCTATATCTACATAGATATATAGATAGATATATAGATAGATATATAAGGATATTTATAGCTACACAGTAGATGTTCAGTTAACTACCAATAACCTTGGAGGTTGGTAGATGCCTGATAAGTGTAAGTACATTCTCTATTAACTGGAACTCTCAAGCAACCAGTTGTTTGAAAGTGCCAGTTGTTTGACTTCCGGTTAACAGAAAGCCTACTCTCCTGCATTTATATAAACAGTGGTTTATTTTATTGTGACAAATACTTGCTTATATTGTGACAAATACAGTGCTTATTCTGTGCCAGGCATTGTTCTAAGCACTTTTAAATTATATTGAATCCTCATCACAACCCAATGAGGCCAGTATTATCATCTTCACTTGCAGGTTTGGGGAAACTGAGACAGAGCGTTAAGTAACTTGCCCAAGGTCATACAGCTAATAAACCTAGTGAACCAAACCAAGTCAGTCTGGGCAGTGGGGGTGCTGTATATCTGTGTGCTGAGTAGGGAAAAAATGGCATTCTGGGGACCAGTTGGCAGACATTGTGCAGAACTAATAGGGGACATCACAGAGGTATGGCCAAGAAAGGCTGGTCCCCGGGAGAAAGCTGGATGCCCCACAAGTATACTGTAGCCCCATCCAGGCAGACAGAGCATCTTATTTCTTAGCCTTTTCACCTCCAGAATGTGGCCCAGTACCTGTGGTAGGAGCACAAATACTTGGCTGTGGATGATAACCATAAATTAAGCATAACTTCTCAAAACTATGACACAATAAAAATGTGTACTATCTTCATTCTTTTTAAAAAACGATAAATACTGAAAATCTTCTCAGATGTGCTGGCAATGCCAAGAAAAAAGTCTTCATGCCAAGTTGGAAAAGGCCCGGGTCCTCCTGACATCGGGCACAATATTCCTACTCACCACCCCACGCCTCCCATTATCACAGAGCACCAGGAAACACCTCCACAGGCCACGAAGGAGTCAGGAAACCACGAACAGGTGACAAAGCCAACAGGACCAACACAGCTCTTTCAGAGCCCCAGCTCATTGCCCTGGCCTGGGCCTTGCCCGATCCCCCACATACCGGGGTGATGACTACGGCCACACCAAGCGGCTGCTTGAGGACCAGGGCCCGCCTTTCCTTCACAGGGGTAGAGATAATGTCTCCATAAATGCGACAGGCTTCCCCTGAAAACCACTCCAGGAAAAGGGCGGAATATATGACTTCCTGTTGTGCCTCCTTCAGTGGCTTTCCCTAAATTCAATCAGAAAAGGACACATTCGTTACCATACAATAACAAACCACGCCTCTGTTTCTAAATTCATCAAGAGTGCAAGCAGAGTAGGAAAGCCTCCCATTACAAACCCCATGGGTTTGCTAAAAAATTTCTAACTTCAGTGTGAGTCTTAGAAAGCAAAATTACACATGGTGGTGGACATAAGCAAGTCAGATGTCCCCCATGGACCACAAGTTATTTGCATTTTTAGTACATTTATAAATTAGAGTAGACAGAATTGCATGTATTAATTTTTTCTTATTCTAGCATCTTCTAAATGTCGTGACCATGGTATAACTTATTATAGCTACAGAGAAACTATAGGTATGTTTTAAAATGTACAAAACAGTGTGAAAAATCAACCAGAACAGTCACAGAGAACACACATAGAATGGTGAAAAAGTCGTATTTATATAGTTCCACTCAAAACCAAATTCTTGCATATAATTAAAGAGTAAATTAGAACATACAAATTTTCTTTTAGCAATACAAGTGCCTGGCTTAATTTTAAAAAGTTTGTGATCGGCATAATAATTAGTAAATATCTGATCATTATGCAAGGAATTCACATTTTTTTAGCTACAGAGCATCACTGAAGTTAGCAGCTTTCCCAACCTTTAGTCTAAGAATTCCTGGACAATTTCTTAAGGTAGTGAATTAAGACCCTGAACTTACACTTTCAGCTGTAATTATCTTGGCAAGGTCATCCTTATTTTGAATCATTAAATCATACCATTTCCGAAGTAATGAACCCCTTTCCTGGAAGAAAAAAAAAAAAAAAGTTAGAGAAATAGTGAAAGGCCAAGTGTAAGAAAGACTATTAAGTAATGTTGGGGATGTTGGGATGGCCCAGTGGGTTGAATGTTCACCTTGCAGCCCCAGGGTCCAAGGATAAAATTCTGGCCCCTGCCTGTGCAGACCCATATGCTGAACTTGGGCATGCTTCCCATGCGGGAGGCTCCAGCCTGTGTAGTCCCGCACCCCCCCCCCCGGCCCCTTCTGGCCACCTGTGTGGAACAAAACCATGTCGAAAATTGATGATGTACAACAATGGAGACTGCTCTGGGCCCTCCCCCTTTTCTCTGTCTCTGTTTCTGTCTATCAGAACAATAAAATAATTTTTTTTTAATTTTTTTTTTATTGTTTTTGACAGAGAGAGGGAGAGGGAGAGAGAGAGAGAGAGATACAGAGACAGAGAGAGAACTGAACTGGGGGCACTCTCCAGTTCAGCATATGGAGCTGCACGGGCCGGGGCCAGGATTTGATCCTTAGTCCCTGGTGCTGCAAAGTGAGTGCTCAACCCACTGAGCCATCCTGGCTTCCCTCAACAAAATAAATCTTAAAAAAAAAAAAAAAGTAATGTTAAGGACACCGTCAACAAAGTAAGAAGGAAATCAGCTGAATGGGAGAAAATATTTGCAAACAATGCCTCTGACAAGGGGCTAATATCTAAAATATATAAAGAACTCATACAATTCAACAACAACAAAAATGATCCAATTAAAAAATGGGCAGAAGACCTAAATAGGCAGTTCTCTCCTGAAGACATACAAACAGCCAACAGATACACGAAATAAACGCTCAACATCACTAGCAATTAGGGAGATGCAAATAAAAACCACAATGAGATGCCATCTTACACCTGTTAGAATGGCTATAATCAACAAGACAAGGGATAACAAGTGCTGGAGAGGCTGTGGACAAAAAGGAACCCTCATACACTGCTGGTGGGAATGTAAACTGGTACAACCACTATGGAAGGCTGTATGGAGATTCCTCAGAAAACTGGGAATGGAATTACCATATGACCCAGCAATCCCTCTCCTGGGTATCTACCGAAAAAAACCTGAAAACCTTAATCCGCAAAGATACACGTACCCGCATGTTCATCGCAGCACTGTTCACAGTGGCCAGAACATGGAAACAACCAAAGTGTCCTTTGATAGATGACTGGATAAAGAAGATGTGGTACATTTACACAATGGAGTACTACTCAGCAATAAGAAATGATGAAATACAGCCATTTGTGACAACATGGACAGACCTTGAAAACATATTAAGCGAAATAAGTCAGACTGAAAGAATCAAGAAACACACGACCTCACTTATAGGTGGAATATAAAACTGAAAGTAACAAAGAAATAAAAACTCGTGGCCACAGTCAATAGTTTAGTGGTTACCTGAGGGTAAGAGGGGAGGTGGGTGGGAGAGATGGGTGGGGCAGAGTAGGGAGGGCGAATCAAACACATGGTGATGGAAAGTGAGCTGATTCTGGGTGGTGAGCACACAATGCGATGTATAGACAATGTAATGTAGAATTGTACACCTGGAAACAATGTAATTGATACCAGTTAATGTCACCCCAATAAATTAAAAAAAAAAAAAGTAATGTTCAATTTCCTGAAGTATTAAACCTTTCTCATTCCTGGGGAGACACAATGACCTTTCTCTGTTAATAACAAAGATCGAATTTCAAGTTACATCTAACAGGGTATACTGAGTCATAAATTATAAAAGAAAAATATTTTATGGAAACAGCTCTTATTGGTTATGGTAAATATAACTTTAATCTTTTTATTATAATTTTTAATTGCAGTAAAATACACATAAAATTTACCATCTTAACTAGTTTTGAGTGTGTAGTTCAGGGGCACAACGCTCAGTCACAGTGCTGTGCAACCAGCAGCACCACCCAGCTCCAGAGCTCTGTCCATCTTGCAAAACTGAACACTGCGCCTGCTGTGAACTCTGACTCCCCACGCTGGCCAGGCTCTGACAACCACCGTCTACCTTCCGTCTTGAAGGATCTGACTATGCAGGGACCTCATGTAAGTACAATCACACAGCATTTGCCCTTTTATGACTGGCTTGCTTCACTCAACATAACATCCTCAAGTATAGCTCCTTATTTTAACAATTCACTGGCAGCTTTAATTAGTCCCTGACTTGGGGTGTGTGAGGCGGAAGGTTTTACACACTGAAGAAGGAAGCTCAGGCACAATGCTGAAAACTATATCTACAAATGGCTAAAACGGTAAATTTTATGGTATGTATATTTCACAATTAAAAAATATTTCCAACTAATGACAAATAAAAGGATTGGATGATTAAAGATATTATGGAAGAAATGTTTTCTTAAAGAATTTTTTAAAACAGACATTCACTTATATAAACCCATAAAAAACAAAACAAGCAAAAAAAAATGCTGCCGAGAGCACAAGTCACCCAGGCCACACAAAGGTCCCTTAAAGAAAGACGTGCGCCGGAGCTCCAGCCTCCTGCACCTGAACAGGAGTATCTGAAGTAGTGAAGAATATTTGGTTCACTCGGATGCCTGCTGGGCTGCCCACAGCAATGAGCAAACCTGCCATGTCATTCTGATGTTTGCAGCAGGTGTAAGATTTTAATTATTTTCTCATTCTCCTGATGGGCAGAGATCCTAACCTGTGCAAACACCACACCTGGTCTTCCTCCGGGTTCCTTCCCCTCCCTGTTTTGGATAACAAGCTGTGTGATCTCACCGCTCAAGGGTGTTGTTGAGGCAAAGACTTCCAATTCTCCACCCTTCAGGGAAGAGCTATGAACATCCCTTAAAACATAGAACACAGTGACTTCGTTCTGTTTCCCCTCGCACTTCAGCACCAGGCAGGAATCCAATGACCACAGCCCAGGGTGCTGTGGCTTATCTGGTGACCTATGAAAGGTGAAAAGCTCTGAGGCCTGGCTCAGAGAAACTGAATATCTAAGGAAATGGCCTGCTAGGAATAAAGCCCCATACTCAGTCTGAGAGAGAGAAAAGAACATGAATCAGCCTGAGAACTATAATAAAAAGTAGACTCTGCAGGAAACACAATGGCCAAGCTGAACACAGAGACCAGTGCGGGCAACAAATCACCCTCAGTATGCACAGCCCGTGTTTCAAGTTAAGTGTGTCCCCCAAAAAAGACTGTTGGGGTCCTAACCCCCAGTACCTCAGTCTGTGCCCTTATTTGGAGATGGGGGTCTTTACAGAGGTCATCAAATTAAAATGAGGTCATTAGGGTGGGCCCCTGTCCATATGACTAGTGTCCTTACAAAAAGAGGGAATTTGCTCACAAACAAGACAGGCACAGAGAGAAGGTGATGTGGAGACACAGGAGAAGGTGGCCCTCTACAAGCCAAGGAGAGGGGTCCGGGGCAGATCCTTCTCTCCTCACAGCCTCAGACAGAACCAGTCCTGCGGACACCTCTTTTGGACTACTAGCTGTTAGAACCAAGACAATGCATTTCTGTTGTTTCTTTAAACCATCAAGTCCATGGTTCCTTGTTATGCAGCCCCAGGAAATGATTACAGGCTTTGTGAGGAGCCCCGTGAATGGTCTAGACTCAGAGGGGGGTCCTGGGAGGCTCACGCGGGTGGAGTCACATGGGGCTCCAATCCCAGATCGCCTGCTCAAGCAGCAGTGAAAGGACAGCGGTGCGCCAGAAGCTATCACAGCATCATCCGTGTGCACAAAGAGGCAGCACCGAGGGCACGACTCAGCTGTGGCAGGCACAGCAACGGCCCGTCAGACACCCTCGTCCTCATCTGCAGAACCTGCGGATGTGAGGATCCTGAGTCATCCAGGTGACCCAATAGCATCACAAGGAGTGTCGTGAGAGAGAGGTGGGAGGGTCAGAGAGGTTGCAGCAGGACTGGGACAAGCCTTTAGAACAAGCTTGTCCAGCCCGCAGGCCACATGCAGCGCAGGGTGGCTTTGAAGGCAGCCCAACATACATTTCTAAAACACAATGAGATGTTTTGCAATTTTTTTTAATTTTTAGCTCATCAGCGATCATTAGTGTTAGTATATTTTATGTGTGGCCCAAGATGATTCTTCCATTGTGGCCCAGGGAACCCAAAAGGTTGGACACCCCTGGTCTAGAACATGGAAAACGCAAAGAAAACCCCAAGAGCTTCCAGAAAGAATGCAACCCTCTAGAACTGTAAGAGAACCAGTTTGAGTTGTTGTGTTAAGTCACTAAACTTGTGGTAGTTTGTTCTATGTATCAGCCATAGAAAACTAAGGCACTAGCTCGTAAGGCTGTCAGTAAAAATCACCTCCCTTCTTTCCCTGAACTCTCCAGGGGTTCACAGGGTGGGGAAAAAGGAGGTCATAAAACATGTGAGAAGAAAGACGGGAGGCAACACAAAGGTGACAAAAGGGAAAGTGCAAGACAAGGCGTGTGGATGGTGCTAGAGTTTCAGAAAAGGGAGAATGGGGAACGCTCTGCAGCCTGACAGGCTCAATGGCAGAAGTAACCACAAACTAGACTTCATGAATGAGCCAAGAGAAGAGAGCAGGGAAAGCTGGGGGCAGGGGGGACAGCAAAGGCATGGGGGCAAGACAGCTGCCCTCCAAGCTGCGTTGGCACCTCCCCTGACCTCCATCTCCTGGCACAGAGGTGCACTGTCTTCCCACGGAGAGCTTACTCCACCAGTTGCAGGTAGGATGCTCCAAGATCCTCTGAGGAAGGAAGGCTCCCCAAGAAGACCCAAGGCACAGCCATTAGGATGGGTGGTGTGATCTGAGCACAGATGACGGTGCAGTCAGTGACAGGCCCCAACACCAGCCCTGTGATGCCGAACCACCACTGAAGCAGACACAGGGCTGGAAGATCTCCCTGGACACCTGTGACAGACACACTGTGGGCCCTGCTGGGACTCCAAAATGATGCCAGAGGGCCCATCGGTGAGTCCTCAACCCATGCCCTTCCCATGGTCTCATCATCCCCTGGCTGTGAGTGCACATGCACGGCCCCATATTTACATGTCTCCCCAGGGCTCCTCTCAAGCTCCCGATGTAGCCACTGCCTACTTCACATCCTCACTTGCATGTCTAACGTCTCAGACTCAGCATTTCCAACGATGAGCTCTGAATTCTCATCCCCATGCTGCTCCTCTCAACCCCTCTCCCATGTCTTTCCTTCCAGGTGTTCTAGCCAAAAGCTCTGGGTTCTCATAGACTCATCTCTTATACCCCCTAATCGTCAGGAAATCCAGTTACCTCTACCTTCAAAATATATTCTTCATCAGCCTGCTCTTTACCACCTCTGAGTTCCAGCCGTTACCCCCTCCCCCTGGTCACTGCAATGACCTCCTAACAGCTGTGCTTCACTTGACCCTCCTTCCATCTCAGCCTCTCAAAATGCAAAGCAGATCACAGCTCTGCTTAGAACCCTGAACTAGAGCACCACCTCCCTCAGAGTAAATCCCAGCATTCTCCTGACTCAGTGCTGCTGAGTTCCATCACCTTCTTTGGTGTTCGCAGCATCTTGTATCCTCAATGAGGCCTCCTCTGACGTTATGGGATGAATTGTGTTCCCCCAAACCCAATCCAAATGTTGAAATACTACCCCCAAGACCTTGGAATATGACTGTATCTGGACATAGGGTCTTGAAAGAAGTTATCGAGGCTAAGTGAGGTCATTAGGACAGGTCCTAACCCAGTATAACTAATGTCTTCACAAGAAGAGGTTAGGACACAGACAAGTGGGGAGGTGGGAGGACCAGCAGACAAGAAGATGACCATCGACAGGACAAAGAGCGAGACCTCAGAAGAAACCAACCGTGCTGACACCTTACTCGGCTTTCTGGCTTTCAGAGCTATGAGACAACTTTCTGTTGTTTGAGCCTCCTAGTCTGTGGTACTTCATGGCAGCAAATGCCTGCCCACACTGTTTGTATTGCATCTTGGCCCTTCCCTCTGGCCCGACCCTCTTTTCCTGCTCTACCTATTCCCTGTAGCATTCATCTCATCAAACATACTGATCTGCTTAGATATTATGTTGTTTGTGGGTTAGATCTCCCCTCTGCCCAACCCCATGCGAGCTCCATAAGGGCAGGAATCTCGCTGATTGATGTACCCCAAGAACCTCCAACAGCACATGGGTACAGCAGGTGCTCAGTAAAATCCGATGGGTGACTGAGTGTTAGATTCCCTCATACTTCGAGCTCATTGCTGGATGCGTGTCTTCAGAGGGAGAATCCTGAAGGACAGGGGCGAAAAGTGATTTCACTGGGCTGGTTCCAGGAGCCATATAATAAACAGAGAAGAAAAACCTCTCATATTTTTCTTTTTACTCTACTCTCCCCACATAACATCCCCCACCCACAATTCCCCAATGTCCTGATGTCACTTAATAGCAGTATTCCTTTATTCATGCTGGAAACCTGGAGAATAGTCCTGGGCTTCCCCTTCCCTGCACAAAGCCCAGTTCTTTCTATGGCTTTCCCCATTCCAGGAGTCATGACGGTCGCCCAGCACACTCACTCCCAAGCCTTCCTGGGGACCAGGTAGCAGCACTTTGCGTGGTCTGCCTGCAGCCTGGGACTATTTCAGATGCTCGAAGAGCCGCTGGCACCTCCCCTCAACACACTGGGTCAAGTTCGTGTTTGGCCTCTCCTTCTAGACATTTTGAAGCTTGGGGTTGGGGTTGTGTTGCCAGCGCCTGGCACAGTGCTTGGCACAAAGTCCACGCTCCAACCGCATTTGTTTATCGTGTCTTCTTGTTTCTATGACTTTCCTCAGGGCGCATTGCCTCCTGGAGAAGTGGGGAGAGGTGCTGGATTCCATAGGGTAAGGAGAAAGATAAAAATGAGCAGAAGGAGGGAGCGAGCGGGGTTAGGAAGCCCCTTCCAGCTGCTCTCACTTGACTTGGCGCTCAACCTTGCTTGCTCTGCAGGCCAGCGGGCTCGCACATTCCCCTAAATCAAGATGTGTTAGAAGGAAAACAACGCCGGAGAGGACGGGAAAGGATCCCACGTGTCAGAACTGCGTCTCAGGGCCATTTTCATGAGCTCAGACAACCTTGGGGGCAAAAGGAGGGGACAGGGCGCACCAGCTGGGAATATAAGATACCAGGCGAGACAGGCAGGCAATTCTACCCACAAAAACCTTCACAGCGCATGGAGCTGCGGTTTTTCCCTCTTGGGACAGCCCACTCCATAATCTTTGGAGTGTCTCTACTTTGCTAATAAACTTCTTCCTAGTCCATGCCTGCACAAACGGTCTCTCGACTGAACTCTTTCCCTTTAGAAGATGAGAACCGAGCTACAGCTGTCTCACGCGGACCGGTTTGGCCGTGGCCAGGCCCCCGGCCCGGGCGCACTCACCTGGGCCGAGACGCTTCTCCAGCTGCAGAAAGCATCGTAGGCGGCGCGCACCGCAGCGCGGGCCTCCGGCGCCCCGCAGTCAGCCACCCGGCCCAGCTCGGCGCCGCTGGCCGGGTCGAGCACCGGGAAGGCGGCGGCAGCCGGGAGCCAGCGGCCGCCCACGAAGCTGTCCGTGCGCAGCAGCGCCGTGGGGAGGCCGCCCGGGCCAGGGGCGTAGGTGCGGAGCGGGGCCCGCCCGGGCGCCCAGCAGCCCGCGCGGAGGCAGAGGCCGCGGGCGGGAAGCGCCAACCCAACGAGCCGGGAGCTCCGCAGCCGCGAGCAGGTCGCCATGGCCACGGCCGTATCCGGAAAACGGCAAGCCTGTGCGCCGGGGCGGCGGGAGGAGCGAGCGTCGGGGGCGCGCTGGGGCGCGGGGACGCGGGGGCGGGTAGCGGAGACGCCAAGCAGCGCCCTCTCCCGGGCGCTGCGCCGACGTGCATTGTCCGAGCTCAGCGCTGCTCTGGTGCCCGGGAAGGGAGGGGTTCGGGCTGGGGTGGGGGGTGCACCTACGGAGTGTCATCTTCCCCCTCGAGTGCGCTGTATAACTATTACTGAGCCTCCCGACCGCTGCAGGAGAGCCATTCTCTTTCCCCCATAGCCCCCATGCTGCCATTCCCCACACTGGGATGTGTGGTTGGTCAATGGATGCACGGTGTGGGCCCGGCTACCAAGGGCTTCGTGGCATTCCTTTGTCCCCTCAACTCTGTCCTCGGAGGAAGTGCGCGCAGGCTCTTTTACACGGTGGAGGGTGGCACGGTGTCCTGCCGCCTGGGGGCTTCTCTGGGTATTCTCCATCAGTTGGAAGTAGCCCTCACCCCCACCCCACCCCCACCCCCAGTTAGATAACAGCTCCTTTAGAGCCACAGACCTGGATCCAAACTCAGATCTGCGGTCGACAAGCTGAGTGCACTTGGGTAAGTTCCTTAGCCTCAGTCCTCTTGTATGTGAAATGGATCAGGAAGTTTGTTGTGAAATGCCTAATGAGCAGTGAAGCTGCCACATGAAAAAAAATGAGGACAGTGTTCAAGGTCATACTAGCAAGCCTCGTGTCAAGTCACTAGGAAGATTGAAGGTAGGCCCCCAACTAGGCAACGGGGACCATTTGTCAGGATGCAGTCAACAGAAGTGTAATCGCATTGGGACTTGGACTGAAGTTCTGGAAGCAGCCAGGAAGCTGCAACTCTGAGGAGGATAAAAAGGAAACAGCGGGCCTGCCCTGGAATTTGTGGGTTCATGTAAAGCCCAATTCTGTGAATTAAGGTGGGAACTCTAGTCTCACCATATCTCCCAGCGAGCTGAGAGTCTCTGCTGCCTTCTCAGAGCCTGGGGCCCTTCACCTAGGACCTGTGGTTCTCATTTGCAAAATGCCAAGGCAGCACTTTGTTTTATGCTCAGAGTTAGTCACTCAGTCTTGAATCTGTCACCTCTGGCAAAAGTGGGAACAGCGGATTTTAACCTTTTGTGTGTGTGGAATCACTATTTCGTTTTGCATGCTATGCAAGGAGGGGGAGGGGGAGGCAGCCCTGATGCTCAGGCTGCCAGGTGGGTGGGCATCACTCCCCCTCCTGGGGAGCTGACATGTTTCTACCTACCGCCTGCAGAGGGAGCTCTACCAAGAGCTGGTTTCTAGGGGCTTGGGGGGTGGGAAGGCGGGCGGGCAGGGATCAGTTCCGCTGAGGAAACAGGCCTGGAAAATGGTCGATTGTGACTTGCCTGTCTTGATCCAAAATCAGTAGGCTTATCTTTTTAAGGTGCTATTTTAAACGGTTCCATCCCAGCTGACCTCTCTGTTAGGCGCAGGACGCACAATGCCTAGGGCCATAGTACTTTTAGAAATTAAACACAAATATTTATTTTTTTTCTAAAATCATAAGAAAAATGAACTTTTAGGTTGAACATGAATATATTAATGTTTACAGCAGTGCAGATGTGAAATGCAATATTTAGAAATTTATTTCTATGAAGGAAGGGGCCCCATTGAAGGCAAAAGTGCTTAGGGCCTGGGAAATTCACCATGTGGCCCTTCCCTCAACCCCAGTGTTTTATGGCCTCTGCAAGTCCCCATTCAGAGTGGGAACAGTTTCCTCCTGATTTTTGTCTTCTAGGCTGCCCTGATGTCCCTCAAAGCGTGGCTGGGTGTGCTCACCAGGGCTACAAGGACAAGGTCACCAGGTGACAGGGACCTTTACCCTCCTTTCTCCTCAGCCTGCCCTTATCCTGGGCACCTCCACCTCCTAATTCTCACCTTTCTCCGTCCTCTCCTCAATTTGCTATAAGGGCACTCTGATGTCATATTAGACTTATGTGGAAGTGAGCTGAAATTGCTTTATCTCAAAAATTTCTGGGTATTAAAATTGCATCTCAGAGATGCTGGGACAGCTCAACAGGTTGAGAGCTTGCCTTGCAACCACGAGTTCTTGGGATTGAATCCCAGCCCATGCAAACCCATGTGCTGAACTGCTGCTCAACTGATAACCGCTGAGCCCTGCAGCGAAGGTTCTCACCTCCCATGCAGGGGGCCCCCAGTTCGGTTCCCGCCCTGTGTGACCTCATATCCACCTGTGTGGAATGAAGCCATGTCACAAGTGATGTACAACGATGGAGACTGCTTTAGCCCCTCCTCCTTTCTCTCTCTCTCTCACCTTCTCTCAAACAATAAATCTTAACGTTGCATCTCATTTATCTGCACAAGGAGACCCATCTTCACTTCCAAATCCCCACTCAATCTTGCTTTACACACATATTTAAATTGTTAAAAGGATGTATGGCTGAACACCTAAGTATAAAATCACTTTTCTTATTATTTTTTAAATTCAACAAGGGAAGTAGTTATTCAATAGAAAGCTAAGGTGAATTTTTTGGAAAGGGAAAATTTTTCTTGAATGATAATAGTCAGCATGTGGTGAACATTTACTTTGTACCAGTCTCTGTTCTAAGCACTTCACATGTTATTTACTCATCTGAGCTTCACAACAACCCTATAAGATGCCCCCCATTATTGTCTCCATTTTTATGGAGAGTTTGATAGGTAAGGACACTGAAGCCAAAATATTTTGAGTGACTCACCCAAGGTTACTCAGTGGAAGGTAGCTGAACAGGATCCAAATGAAGCCTGAGGTCTGAGTACTTAATGTAACCACATGTATACTTATACTTATCTCAACTTGTATCTCTATCTTCAGAAAAGCTCTTAAATGGTAGACACATGCTATCTCACTCTTAACAAAGTCACTTGTGTTGGGAAAGGGGGCACGGGTGGAAACCATATATAATTCCATACACATATTTTATTTTTAAAGATTTAGTGAAGCTGGGATGTCTCAGTGGGTTAAGCACTAGCTTTGCAGCCCTGGGGACCGAGGATCAAATCCCGTCATTGGCCCGTGTGGACCCATATGCTGAACTGGGGTGTGCTTTCCATGTGAGAGGCCCCCAGTTTGGTTCTTTTCTCCCAGTTTGGCCTCCAGTTTGTAGGGGCATGCCTCCCATGTGCAGGAGGCCCCCATCCCAGTTCCCACTCTGCACGGCCCCTGACCACCTGTGTGGAACAAAACCGTGATGAAAACTGATGACATGCAACTGTGGAGACTGCTCTGGGCCCTCCCCCTTCTCTCTGTCTTTGTCTCTGTCTGTCTCTGTCAAAAACAATAAAACAGTTCCTTTCACACAGGTGGGCAGTGGCCACACACTGTGGGAACCGGGCTGGGGGCCTCTCACATGGGAGGCATGTCCCCCACAGCTGGGGGCCAAACCAGGGGCCTCCTACACATGGGAAGCTTGCTGCAGGGAAAGCTGAACTGGGGACCTCCACACATGGAAAGCACACCCCTGTTCAGCATGTGGTTCTGAATGTCCTGGGGCCAGAACTCGATCCTCGGACCCCGGGGCTGCAAAGCGATCGCTTAACCCACTGAGCCATCCCGGCTTCCCTTCCATATACTTATTATTATTGTAAGTGGTATTTTAACTTTCTTTTAAAAGGCATGTTTTTTATTTTCTTATGATTATAAAAATAATACATCTTCATAAAAATTCAAGTAGTATTGTCACATAAAGTCTATTCATAACTATCACATTGTACCGCCCAAGTAAATAATTCACTCCTAATCAATTTTATTATAAATTAAAATTATTATAAAATTAAGTCATTCTAAACCTTAAAAAGATATATAATGAGAAACTTGGGGTTAATATTTTAGTCACAGTGAACAAACTTTCTTCTCTGGTGCTTTTTGGATGGGTTTGTTTTGTTAAACTAGGTTAGCGCCCACTTCCAGGCGGTGTTTTGTTTGTTGGTTTGTTTTTGTTTTTCCCCTCCGAGGACCCTTTGCAACCCTCTTACTGTTCCAGTGATGCCTACTCCTGGATT
Source organism: Craseonycteris thonglongyai (assembly GCA_004027555.1). Lineage (NCBI taxonomy): Eukaryota > Metazoa > Chordata > Mammalia > Chiroptera > Craseonycteridae > Craseonycteris > Craseonycteris thonglongyai. Next base: position 21,919 of record PVKE010008610.1, read on the forward strand.
GTCAGAACTCTACGCAGGGGAAGCCGGGATGGCTCAGTGGGTTAAGCGCTCACTTTGCAGCGCCGGGACCGAGGATCGAATCCTGGCCCCGGCCCGTGCGGAACCATGTGCTGAACTGGGGAGTTCCCCCAGTTCAGTTCTCTCTCTCTGTATCTCTCTCTCTCTCTCTGTCAAAAAATTAATAAAATAAATAAATAAAAACTTAAAAAAAAAAAAAAGAATTCTACGCTGTCATTGCTGCTGCCTCCACTGAGGCTTTGGAAGGCCTGCAGTGAGGGGTGGGGGGCAGCTCTGTGGTGTCTGCGGCCGCAGGGGCAGGGAGATGACATACAGTGTGGCTGGTGGAGACTGGAGGACATGGGAAGGGCGTACCCCATCGGGGGTGGGGGGTGGGCACCTGACTTTTCAGCTCCAGTCAATTGTCATATCCCATGGGAATGTCCATTTATGCAGCGAGTTCTTGGTTTTGTTTTTTAAGAGAACTAGAAATCTAAATTTTAATGCAAATTTTCTCATTTTAAAAAGGTTGGCCTAAGTTTAGAAAACACCCTGTTAGGTGAACAAAACTTCACTGGAACAGTTTATGGCCTCGAGCCTCAAAGCAGCTGGGCCTGATGCGCCAGGGTTGGGGCAGGGCCGTGGGATTCTGTCCTGTCTTAAAAGTACAGAAGAAACTTGGCAGATGACTAAGAATCTCCAATTCTCCCCTAGCCTTCCATATGGCTAACCTGAGGATGAATATCATTTCCTTTCATTCTGTTAGTATCTCTTTCTTGCTTTTAACATATAATATGCATAATTTGAACTCTAAGATCACCATCATTTCCATGAAGAATTCAACCTAAGTTTTTCCACGAATTAAGTGCTATAGATTGGATGCTTCATGACAGGTATGTTCGGAGCCTACGGTTTTCTGCACTCTTGTTTCTTGGTCCTAAATCTGTCCCTGCCCCAACCCCCACAAGTGGAATCGGCATCCTGCTTGGGCTGCCGGAATCTGACTGAACAACAGGCTTTGGATAAACCTCATAGGAACAGGCAGGGGTAGTAGAGAGACCAGGAGTGGCAGCTCTTGTGTAATCCTATATGAGTGTCAGTATCTGTTGCCAAACACTGAAATAGAAGCCGGTTCCAGCTGATCATCATAAAAGCTTTCCCAGCTCTGAGTCTCAGAGGCCCAGGAGCAGGGTTAGCTGATACATGCACAGAAAGGATGCAGGGGCCGTCAGCCCTTGGAAGGTGAGGCGAGCCAGTCTAGTCACTCTCAGTGCAGACAGGCGAGGTGTTTTTGGGGGGTGGGGAGTAAAGAATATTTGGAGACAACGCTGCTTGTGTCTTCACACAAATTTCACATTAGAAAAGAAATGTAGAGGAAACCTCACTCAGTCAGAAGATGCTGTGCTTCCACCTGGAGGCATTTAGATGTTAGCTTCTCACTGTTTTTCTTCTTGTGGATGTTGTTTGCTGTTCCAGGGAAGTTAAACAGTGAACAGTTAACTCAGCTGGCAGATGACATTATTTGGAAATGCAGTTTGGTCCCCGTGCCCGTGTGCTGAGAGGGAAAGCACTGGGTCTGGGCCTGGGTTTCAGTCTTGGTGCTGCCTGCACGGAGCAGTTCCCATCACTGCCGGAGCAGTGAGTGATGAGAGCATGTCTGCTTTCAGGTTCTGGTCTGGCCTGCTGATCACGCTGGGCTCTCTGTGCCCTAGAGGCTCGCCGTGTGGCATTTCAACACACGTAGAGATAGGTAAGTGCCGGTGCCTTGTCATGGTATTAAGGACACTAAATCTGTCAAAAACATTAAGGAAGAGATTGGAAGTCTACCCCATGTCTCGGTAGCTAGTTTGCCTGCTGTGCTGAGCTACTGGGCAAGCAGGGAGGAGAAAGCCAGGACTGGGGTGGGGTCGTGGAGGGGCAGGGAGCAAGAGGGTCCAGGGGAGGGCGGATGGTGAGGAGCTGATTAAGCCAGAGGTTGCCATGAAGCCCGACTGATAGAGTGGGAAGGATGGGGGGAATATGGTGGGAGTGAGGAATTTAATTTCTTCTTTTCTATTTCCAAGTATATGTAAAGGCCCACATGAGGCCACAGGAGTGGGTTCCTGAAATGGCTTTAAAGGTGGTTGGCTTCAGGGATGGCTAGGAAGCAAGAGAGTTTGAATGATAGCTGGCATTAGGGGTCCCCAGAATGATGACAGGAGTTGGGGAGGACTGAGCTAGAGTTAGCTGGTACCCACGAGCTCAGGGGTGAAGGCAGAGCTGTCTGGATATGAGTGAAGGGTCGCACCAAGATGTGATTCTTATATGAAGTGCATTTGTAATGTTTTTGAACTCATGAAAAATGTGAGCCAATTTGTAATATAATAGGTATGTTTACATTCCCTAGCAGTTTTCACATTATTTTCAGGTGTAACTGACACAAATCTTCTTTAGTTTTGGATAAAAACAGTAACAATATTTTATAGTAATGCTACCTCCAGAAGGAAGGAACAAGGCAGAACAGGATTACAAATAAAATATGAATTTGTCAGTGTAAAATAGACCTAGATACTGAGTTTTGGCAAGCAAGAATCATATCACTGAAGTTTATGATTTGAAGGGGCACTCGAGGTCACCGAATCCAGTTCCTTTATTTTACAAATGAGGAAATTGATCCTAGAATACATGTCCTGACAGCCAGTCCAGTGTTCTTTCCATTAAATGCTTACTGCTAAAAGAGAGTCAGGAGACAATGGAAAAGCAAATCAGACCAAGGTTCTAACACTAGCTCTGCTGTAAACTACATGTGTGACTGAGCATTTCACTTCTCGACCCTCTTGGTAAAATGAGGAAGTTGGGATTCTTTATGAATTCTATAGTATCTTCCCAATCTAAGTTCTATGGAATTCAAATTGCTTCCAAAGAGGAACAAATATAAATGGGAATTTTCAAGTTTTTAATTCTTAGAGTTTAAAAATTAACAAAACAGATAAAATCTAAAATGTTAACAAAATCAGATAATTGTTTGCCTTTCTTCAGTAGGTGCGACACAAAGGTCTGAATAGATCAATATATTTTAAACATAATATGTTAGTACATGATATATTAAACATCTATTACATATGTTAATATATTAAACACATATATGTTTATGTGAAGATAATTGAAAGTGACTCCTAATCTGCAATTTTGAGGATTTTTATATGAAAAGAGACTAAAACTTCAACATTTATTTACTAATAAGTTAGATGATTTTATAAATGATCTGGGTTCATGTTATCACTTCTAACACAGGGCCTCTGTGGAAAATTGATATTTCTGTGAGTTACTTTATTAGAATTGGTTTCATCCAGTGGTCTGTAAATCATGGAATTCTATGTACAGTTTATTTAAGTGTACTGTGAATGTATCTCTTATGGTATTAATGCTTATAATATAGCAGTGGCTATATTTTTTTGTTGTATAAATTAAAAAATTGGACATCATTCACAATAGCAGTGCTTTTGAATGTCTCTTCACAAGTAATGTTCATTTTCCTGTTGATTGTAAGAAGGTTCAGAGTGTGAATGTCTTGCGTGGGCATGTGGGTGCAGCCGTGTTCTTCTGAGATTTTATTTTATTTTATTTTGTTTTTTGTCCTTCTGAAGTAGTTCAGTGATGAAAAAGCATTTGAGAACCATGGGTTCAGCTCATAGTTTAGGCCCTGTTCCATGTTTACTGTCTGGCTTTATCTACCTCAGGAGGTCGTGGAGGTATGATATTGATTTGGCTGTATGATGCTGATGACTTCTATTTTTTGAGCTCCTACCATGTGACAGCCATTGTGCTAGTCATAATTTATTTTCTGTGATTCAACAAACTTGCAAAGTTGTATTTTTTACTCAGTTTTTTTTTTTTTTAAAGATTTATCTTTTATTGGTTTCTGACAGAGAGACAAACAGAGAGAGACAGAGAGAAGGGGGAGGGCCCAGAGCAGCCTCCACAGTTGACAGCATTAGCCTTCCATATAGTTTCACTCCACAGGTGGGTGTGGGGCTGCGCAGGGCAGGAACTGGGCCGGGGGCTCCCACATAGGCCCCGGCAATAACTGAACTGGGGGCACACCCCAGTTCAGCACATGGGTCCGCATGTGCTGAAGCCGGGACTCGATCCCTGGTCTCCAGGGCTGCAAAGCGAGCACTCAACCCGCTGAGCCATCCCAGCCTCCCCTTTACTCAATTTTACATAGGAGGGAACTGAGAACTAGAGAAGCTAAGTAACTTACCCAAGGTCATAGAACTAATTAAGCAGGAACTTTAAATCATTATACAAAGTTGATTTCTATTATTATAATATTTATATTATACTTATGTTAATGTCTTTATATTGTTATATAAATATACAAATCTAATTATGGCTGATGAAAATTATGAGTACAAACTTAATTTTCATTTTCCACTTCCTTGACAGTTATAACCATAAAATTATATACTTTCCTTGTAAAATGATCTTTAGGAAGTTCTGTGTTCAGGTATACTTGAACTTAATTGATTTATGTGTTTATTTCTCTCAGGACACAGAGCTCTAGAGTTTCTCCACCTTCAGGATGGGAGTGTTAACTACAAAGAGGTATAAAGTTTGATTTTTCTCTTATTCCATGGGCATTAACTTTCATAGTTAACAAATAAAGGTCCTATCAGATAGTTAAACAGTAATTTTAAGAATCATTTTTATATATTTATAAACCATGAATATTATGGGTTAAAAGATACATGTCCCCTCCAGTACTATTTAAACTTTTTATGCATATGATTTAAATATGGGATGCCATGTTGAGGGCTTGCCTTGCAACCATGAGGTCCAGGATCCAATTCTGGCCCTGGTCCATGTAAACCCACATGCTGAACTGTTGCATAACTGGTAACTGCCAGGATGGCAGTGAAGGTTCTCACCTCCCATGTGGGAGGCCCCCAGTTTGGTTTCCACCCTGTGGGGCCTCACATCCACCTATGTTGAATGAATCCATGTTGCACTTAATGATGTACAACTATGGAGACTGCTCTGGGCCCTCCGTCCTTATCTATATACTGGTATCTGTCTCTCTGTCTGTCTTACCTACCTACCTACCTACCTACCTATCTCTCATACCTTCTCTCAAACAATAAAATCTTAAAAATAATTTAAATAATATCATTGAAATATTTTAATTATATGAATGATAGTTTGGAAAAATATTTGAGAAATTATTTTTTTTAATGATACATCTTTTTTGCTTTTATGAAGAGAGGTCAGTTCTGAGGTAAAGAACTTATTTTCCACTTTTTGTCTGTATATGTTATACAGGAATTACATCACTACAAGGAAAAGGAAGTATTTATTCAGACATAGGCTTTGAATTTTGCTTCCAACTTCTCCTCCTACCATATTCTTGGTTGGACTATCTGATGGCTTACCTTCACCCATTCTCAAATTAGTTGAACCTGTTCTAGCCCTATACACTGTTTCTAGTTATATTGCTAAATGATACTTTGTGACAAAGATAATTCTTAAATACTTAAGTTTGATGAGAGTGGTTAACATTCCCTCATGACATCAGAATTGGATCAAATTATTACCAGTAAATCTTGACAATCCAGTATGGAAAAGCAGGATGTTGAAGTAACTGATACCTAGTATAACCCCAAACCACATTTAGTCATTAGTTTTAACTTGCTCACTCACCAATCAATGTAAGAGGCCCTCTAGGAGAAAACAGCATTTATATTTCATTAGCATCTTCTTTAACTCTCATAGAAAGTAGGCAGGAGAGAGAGAGGAGAAGCAAGAATCTCCCTAATTCATGGCATGAACACTCAATCCTGACTGTGCAGAGCAACTTTCTTGTAGAGGATTCAAGCTTGTCTCAGTAAGTTAATTTAAAACCTGTCAAGCAGACACAGATCCTTCTCAGCATTGGTGCTGATCCACACAGTGATGTCATCATTGGGAATGACCAAGTGCTCTGAGAACTCACCCTTCCCCCTTTGATTTATGGAGACAGATAAGGGTTACTTTACCTTTTGTAATGTTATCATTTAATCCCTTTTCCAAGATTGATGATTTGCTGTCTACATCTGTGGGAATCTATGGTGTTTCTTTCTCCCTACTAAAACCTGTTCTTGAGTAACCTCTGGGCACACTGGTACAGTCTGGTAAAATGATACAGAGGGAAGTGGCGTGGAAGATGCTAGCTGGGTGTATAGACAGATCCCCACAGGTCACAATATCGTGGCAAACTGCACATTTGGGGTGTGAGCTTTGTTGGTTCTAAAGTTTTCTTTTGTTAAAACATCTAGAGGTAACTGCACTTTAAAGACTTTTATGCTAACCAAATTAAGGGAATAATGTGTAAAGCTGAGAATATCAGTTTATCAATTTACAAAACTGTAAGGACCAAGCAGACCTCCTGTGAATGGTCTTTATTGCCCTGATTGTTAATCTCTTCCTAAGGAATAAATGGAATGTGGTATGTTAACCAGGAAGCCATCACAATGGTAGTTATCTGGCTGGTTGGTCCTCTCTCTGCCCTGCTCCTCCCTCCCCACCCATGAAACAGGTTTTGTCTTTTCTGATTATAAAATTAATAACTCAGTGTAAAACAAAACAAAACAAAAACAAATTCTCAGAGATAACCAATGTTAACATTCTGCTTTATATATTTCTAGTCACTTTTCTTACATTTATATAATAGTACTTAAAAAAAATTACACTATCGACTATTTTTAACTTGCTTTTTTTCTTTTAATACCTCAGACATAACTTTCCATGTCACTTGAGATCTTCAGAATAATTTTTTTAAAGATTTATTTTATTGTTTTTGACAGAGACAGAGAGAGACAGAGACTGAGAGAGACAGAGAGAAGGGGAGGGCACAGAGCAGTCTCCATAGTTGTGCATCATCAATCTTCAACATGGTTTCATTCCACACAGGTGGGCAGGGGCTGTGCAGGGCAGGAACTGGGCTGGGGGCTTCCTGTGTGGGAGGTACGCCCCCTCGAGCCAGGGACCGAACGGGGGAGGGGGAGCGAGAACCGAACTGGGGGCCTCCTGGATGGGAAGCACACCCCAGTTCAGCATATGGGTCCCCATGACACGGGGCCAGGATTCGATCCTCGGTCCCCGGGGCTGCAAAGCGAGTGCTAAACCCACTGAGCCATCCCGGCTTCTCCAATTTTTAATATTTACATATTTTTCTGTTATCCAAAATGAATTCTAATTTATTCAATCAATTCCCTATTTCAATTTTTTTTATTTTGAAATCCTTTAAAATTGATAGAAAAGTTGAAATAATTAGACAAGTAATTCTTGTATAACCTTTACTCAGTTTTCCCAATTGTTGACACCTTATTATAGTTGCCTTTTTATCTCTCTAGACATATTGGTCTTTCCCTGAGACACTTGAGAGTTAGTGGTTGATGTGGTACTTATTATCTTATTATGCAATTAACATATCATTGTGTAATTCCAAAAGACAAGCACATTCCTATGTAACCACAGTACAATAATCACATTCGGGAAAACAGTATTGAAATAGCACAAATACCCAATCCTCAGGTCTCATTCAAATTTCACCAGTTGTCTCAATATTCTCTGTGGTTCCAGGACCAGTTCAGATCATGTGTTGTATTTAGTTGTCAGTACCCTCTGATACCTTCTAACCGGGAACAGTTTCTTGGATATACCTGGTATCTAATGACCGTGATATTTTCGGAAAGGACAGTCCAATCACTTTGTAGAATGTACTTTAATTTGGTTTTGTCTGATGGTTCCTCATGACTAGATTCCCCTACAGATATTTTTTGGCAGAAATATGGTACAACATTGAAGTAATACTATTAATATATTCTTCTCATTGATCATATCGGAAGGCACACAATGTCAACTTGTACCATTTCTGGTGATCTTAACTTTTATTGCAGCCATTATATTTTTTCAGTTCTAAAGTTTCTATTTAGTTTTTTCTTTTAAAAATTTTATTTTATTGTTGAGAGAAGGTGGGGGTGGGGGGAAGGCCCAAAGCAGTCTCCATAGTTGTATGTCGTTAGTTGTGACATGGTTTCATTCCACACAGGTAAAGGTGGGGCCACAGGGCGGAAATTGAACCAGGGGCCACCTGCATGGGAGGTGAGAACCTTCACAGCTGAGCTATCCCAGTGGTTACCAGTTGCCCCACAGTTCAGCATATGGGTCTGCACAGGCCGGGGCTGGAAATTGAACCCTGGACCTCATGATTATGAGGCAAACGATCAACCCCTGTGTTATCCCAGCATCCCTATATTGTTCTTCTTTATATTGTTTATTTTGTTATATTTAGGTTTTTAGTTTGTTTCAAGTGGGTTTGTAATTGTTCACTGAGGCATTTTTATGATGGCTATTTAAAAATATTTGTGTGATAAAGCAAAATGAGTCAGATTGAAAAAATCAAGAAACATACGACCTCACTTATAGGTAGAAGATAGAACTGAAAGTAGCAAAGAAACAAAAACTTATGGACACAGTAAATAGTTTAGTGGTTACCTGAGGGTAAGGGGGGAGGGCGGTGGGAGAGCTGGAGTAAGGGAGAGTAGGGAGGGGGCATCAAATATATGATGATAGAAAGAGAACAGGCTGGGAGGTGAGCACATAATGTAATGCATAGAGAATGTAATGTAGAATTGTACACCTGGAACCTATGTAATTTTTACCAATTAATGTCACCCCAAAAGATTTAACAATAAAAAAGGGGGAAATGACGAGATGGCTCAGCAAGTTGAGCACTTGACTTGCAGCCTGGAGTCTGAGGATCGAATCCTGGCCCGGGCCCGTGTGGACCCATATGCTGAACTAGGGTGTGTCCCCAGTTCAGTTCTTGCCAGGGCGAGCTTCCCATGTGGGAACCCCCGTTAGGCTCTCATCCCGGGTGGCCCTTTGCAGGTTCTTGTCTTGCATGCCCCACGTCCACCTGTGTGGAACAAAACTATATTGAAAATTAATGTACAAGTAGGGAGACTGCTCTGGGTTCTCCCCCTTCTCTCTCTCTGTCAAAAACAATAAAAATAAATTTTAGAAAACAAAAAGAAATAGAAAATATGCAGAGGTCCAAATAACACACACATACACACACACACACACACTCCATAGTCAAGGAAAGGTGAGCAAATAGGATAAATAAATATGTTCATTGGAAGAGGAAAAATAAAATTTGTGTGATAATTCTAATACTTTTGCCATCTCAGTGTTGGCATGTGTTTATTGTCTATTTTCACTTTGTGTGTGTGTGTGTGTGATCTTCCTGGTTCTTGATGTGATGAGTGATCTTTGATTGAAACTTGGACATTATTGGTATTAGTTTATGAGACTCTGGATCATATTTAAACCTCCTGATTTAGGGTCTTCTGATACCACTTCATTAGGGGGATACTGCCAACGGGCATAGAAGTCACATCCTCCACTGGGCCTCTACTGATGCCTCCCTGCCTGGGAGGGAAAGGGATGCCTAATGGCTGCTCCTCTCCTCGGCCTCTCGTACTGGCTGGATGAACCTCCTGATCTCTTTTAGGCCTCTTCTGACACCATCCCCATGGGCAGCAGTGCCTTGCTACTGCCAATTGGGATTGGGTGTCTCTGCTCTGGTCATAGCCTCCCCTGACACCGAGGGGGAGGATGGGAGCAGGAGGGCAGGGAGGAAACTCCCGGCTGCCTCCTTGGCCTGACTCCACCGCAGCAGGCAGCTGGGCACCTCACTCCAGCCTGCTCAGGAGGAAGTCCAGGCTCCCACTCAGCTTCAGCCAGTGTGGGCAAGGCTGGGCCCGCAGTTCTGTTCAGCTGGAGTAGAGAGGTTATTGTCTAAGTGTTTTCTGTCTTGCTGGGCTGTCCCTTTTCTGGTTCTATGGTATTATGGCTAGAAAGAGCAGGCTTTATTATTTGTTTGTTTGTCTATAACCACTAGGGAGGGTTTCTAGATGCCTGGCTGGCTCTCCCAGTATCCAGTTTGGGATGTATGAGCAAAAAGAAGACCCAAAGAACTCACCACAGTATTATTCTTGCGTCCCTAGTTTCCTGTCCAATCTGTGTGCTTATTTCCACTTTCACAGAGTCTTATGTTCATGTCGTATACAGGTCCAGGGTGTTTTATTGTACTTAGAAAGAGGAGGAAGGAAAAGTACAGCTATTCCATCTCCCTGGAAGCAGAAGGTGAACATCCCAGGAGGTGATGTTCATTTTTATCTCTTGGTTGAAATGGTGTCTGCCACATTTTTACCCTGGAAAGTTAATGTGTTTTCTACTTTTAAATTAATTAGCAAGTACATATTTTGTGGAGAGATATATTGAGGTAATATCAGTATTCTGGTTCTCATCAAACTTAACATCCATTGATTCTTAGCTGAAATAATTATGATGATTACCAAATTGCTTGTCGAATTCCATCATTGCTTCTACATTTATTAGCTGGCACTCTGCTAGAGCTTTTCCTTCTTGCTCATTTACATATTTATCTATAACAGTCTACATTCGTGGGTGCCTATTTTAGTCAGTGGTTTATATTGCAGTACAGTCACTATTTAACTTGATGCTCAAACTGACCCAGATTTTACTTCAAATTAGGGTTTTGTGTCTGTCTTTCTGTGTGTCTATCTGCCTACCTATTTAAAACCATGGGATCACATAAAAATAGCTCCAATTGCAATCCATCACCTCAGGATTTCTTCTAGCCTTCTTTTTGTCCATGTCTGAAATTCCTTTCCTCAACAGTGAGAAACCTGGAATATGAACATATATATTCATATATTCAGTCTCCTAGTGTGTGCTCAGTCTGTTGACCAGGCTTGGCAAACCCCTTCAGCCCTGGCACGGTGGGTCGAATCTCCTTGGCCCAGAAATGATGAACACACACAAAACAGGGAGGACATATGACTGAGGAAGGGTTAATATTCTTAACTGCTCATGCATTTCATTGAAATTTCTTGGTAACTATCTTCAGATTTAGAAACATCCACTTTTAGGGCTTAATTTTTTATTTTTGCTAATTTGGTAGGTGATATTTTGTTATAGGTTTAATTGGTATTTTAATTATTAAAATTTAGTGTTAGTGAGGTTAAATATATTTTTAAGTGTTTATTGACTATTTTTCTTACCTCTTTTATGAATTGCCTGTATCTTTCGCTCATTTTTCTATTAGGATATTTATGTTTGTTTTGATGTGCAAGAATGGCTTATTTGTGAAAAATATTAGCCTCTCATCTATCCAGTGATACTTCTGGTCATTTTTCTCTTCCATTTATTTCTGGTGATTATTACCTGCAGGAAACTTAAATTTTTGTGTGCTTAAGTTCATCAGTCTTTGATGATTTCTGCCTGTATGTTTTGCTTACAAAAACCATTCCCTGGTGGTGAGCACATAATGTGATGTATAGGCAATGTAATGTAGAATTGTACACCTGGAAACAATGTAATTTATATAAATGAATGTCACCCCAATATATTTAACAAAAAAATAAAACAAAACAACTCTGCCCCAACCATTCCCACTCTGAGATGATACAATTATGCACTTAAACTTTGTCTTGTTCGTTTTATGGCTCCATTTTTTACTTAAATCTCTAATTTACTTGTACTGATTTGATTTTGGCATAAAGCATGGTAGGGATCCAGTGGTTTGTCATTGGTAATGTTAATTTCTAGTCAGTGTCTCCTAGGCTAAACATGGATTCCCATGCAAAAATGGAATACTCATTGCAATGGGGTTGTGCCCCTACCATTCACAGTAGACTCTCAGGTAACCGGCACCCATGGGGATTGGTAGATACTGGATAAATGTAGGTCGACTCTCCATTAACCAAAACTTAAGCAACTGGCAAATATTCCAATTTCTTGAGTTCTGATTAATGGAGAGTCTACTGTATTAATTACTCCATCCTTTATTCCTCTGTATCATACATTAAGTTATTATGTATGCTTGAGTCTGTTTCTTTCTTTTTATTCTGTTTTATTAATCTGTCTCTTTTGGTTCTGATATCATACAGTTTTCATTTCTGTAGCTTGAAAATACATTTTTATATCTGAAGGATAAATCCTCCCTCTGTATTCGTCTTTTCAAAATTTACTTCAGAATCCTATTTTTAGGTTAAATAACAATATCTGCCCCACTGGGAGATTCAGATTCAACAAGTCTTGATACATATAAAGTGACTAGAACTGTGGCTGGTGAGCTAAATATTCAATAAAGTTAATTATTATTGAATGTCAAAGGTCAAACTCCAGTTATCTTTAGAAAAAAAAGAGACTATCTGGGTTCACATAACTGACAGCCCAGGGCACAGCTGGACCCAGGGTTCTGGGTGTACTGTCGCTGTCCACATGGAGGACACTGTCCAGGCAGGACTCAGCCTCCAAACTGAGGTTCCCCAGAGGGCACAGGGCGTCTTCTGTAGGGCTCTAGCTGACAGGTCTTGGAGAAGGTTCTAACTGAATGAGCTTCAACTCAACGCGCATCTGTGAGCCACATACCACAGCGGGAGTGGACATGATGGCCTCATATCCCCGTGGTCAGTGACCCCTGCTCAGCACGGAATGGGTGCTCCCCGGGGAGAGGGATTCTGTGCCTAGAAGACTGGAAATGGGATGCATACTGGTTGGAAAAGCAGCAACAAAAAGATGATACTACAGTTCTTCTGTTTTGAGGCCTTTGTGATACTTCTACGTGACCTCCATGTGTGGTCCACACTATTAGTATGTCCTTATTGAAAAATTAAGAAGTTGGATTGCCAAACTTTGACTTTGCCCATCGTGTCCATCAGACATCACTTGCAGATGGAGGAAAGCTCTCTGGGTAGCTTGTGCTGAGAGGAGCTCAGTCCCAAGCAGTGGGAATTCAGTGCTGACAGACTGAGAACTCGAGGAGCTGGAGCCAAGCTGAGTGTCCAAATAGGATGCCCACAACTGCACACACAACTGGCCTGCCAGGCTACCTGTGCCCTGTCAGACAGCCACTGCTCACCCCGCTGGTTCCAGGGCTCACTGTTTCCTGTGAAGCCACCACCGTGGCTGTTGGCTCTGGGACCTTATCACCTCAGCCCCGCTCCTTATTAGCAGTGTGGATGCCCTGGACACTCAGCCTGTGAACACACCAGGGCCCCCTCCACCTCTGCTGCAGAAAAACCAAGCACTTCCACGCAGCCGAAGAAGCAAGGGGGAGATGCGAGCCCTGTGGTGGAGGTTGGGAGTGTCTTCATCCTCTAGTCTAGGCCCTCGTGTGTGCCTGGACCCCCCCATAGAGCGGGGGGCAAGATATGGATCACTGGACTGCCAAGCTATTTTAGGGTAACAGCCTGAATTAAGAAAAAAGTATCATCGTGGATGCAATGTTACGCCAGGGCCTGGTGGCTAGGCAGCTAAAAGTAAAAGAAACATTTCACACGTACACATACAGCTGCTAGAGGCTAGAATTGGCTCTGCACAATCAAGGTGGCTGTGTGTACTTGAGCAAGTGACAATAAGTAGTGAACCGCAACACGTGGAGAAAGTCAGAAGTAGCCCTTGTCCTGAAAAGTCTGCTCAGGCCTGCCGTAGAGGGTCAGAATGCAATGGAGTGAGCCAGTCAGCCAAGGAAGAACACTGGAAAGAAACTCTCTCATCTTACTTTATACCCTTCAAAATGGGCAAGCATATATATATATATATATATATATATATATATATATATATTATTTATTTATTTTTGACAGAGAGAGAGAGAGAGAGAGAGAGAGAGAGAGAGAGAGATACAGAGACAGAGAGAGAACTGAACTGGGGGAACTCCCATTTCAACATATAGGTCCGCACGGGCCGGGGCTGGGATTCGATCTTTGGTCTCGGGCGCTGCAAAGTTAGCGCTTAACTCACTGAGCCATCCCAGCTTCCCCCAAGCATATTTTTAAACCCCCTAAAGCGTGAAGGACAGAATCTTACTTTAATGCATAGGTAGCAAGTATATATAGACACATATATATGTTTATAAGTCATATATATATGTGTATATGTATGTATATATACACATATATATATACATATATGCATATATATATATATGTGTGTGTGTGTGTGTGTGTGTGTGTGTGTGTGTGTGTGTATGTCAGTATTTTTCTCTTTTCACTGAGTTTCACTGGATCATTGAGAATCTTACACCAGTACTGGGTCTTGAAATAGCCTTAAGGAAATCCTGCTCTACTGGGTATACAGAGAAAATAAAAGAAGGTAAAATTCAAATAGGTGATGTTTGCTACCTCTTAATTAGCCCTTCTGTGTTTGGTAGCAAAGCACCTGAAGTCACATACTGTAGGGTGCCCTGTTGGATTATGCGTGAACTTTTTGATGTATTAGGCCTGCCTGCCTCCTTCCTTTCATCTCCCCACCCCTCCCGCACCCCCATTGTTCCCACAGCCCCTCACTGGAAGTGACTGGGCCTGCTCTTCCCAGGCTGCTGACTTCCCCTTGCTCTCTGTTTTCCTGCTCCCAGCTGTTGCTTGAACACCAGGATGCATACCAGGCTGGAACCGTGTTTCCTGACGCATTCTACCCCAGCATCTGCGAAAGAGGTAAGAGGAAGATTTGCACACCACATGATGCCACCTTTACTTGGTCAATAGGAATCTCTGTGACTGAAAAAAATAATAGCACACTATATTCTCCACTGTTGTTGATCTGTGACTTACTTCCCAGAGTTGCACTCTCCACTTAACTGAAACTTACCTGCTTAGAAATTCTGAAAGCATAGACATACTGAAAACTTTAACCCTCACTTGAACTGCTTTGAGGCAGAAGAGGAAACATTTTGAGAGACCAAAAAACCTGAGTTTTTATTCCTTGTGTGTTGTCTGTTATCCTGTGACCTTGAAAAGGTCACTTCCATGCTGAGTCTATTTTCGCCTCTGTAACAGGACCTGCTTGCTGCTTGATGGGATTTTTTTATTGGCACAAGTACATATTATTTTGTTAAGTGTTATGCAACTGTAATGTGGTGTTATGGGATGTACCAGTCAGGACCCCAGCAGGACACAGAGACACATTCATAGTGAGTCATTTGAGGGGAGATTTATAAGGGGACCAGTTGTAAAGCATAGTTAGCATGGAGAAATTGCAAGGGATGGTTCAGGGACAGGAGCAGTTACTGGAACTGCAGAGAGCAAGGGAGCTAGCTATGTGGAAGCCGAGACCTTCCCTCAAGGGACACAGCCAGTGCACAGTGACCCCACAGAATGGAAGCTGGGAGAATGAGTACCCCAACCTTTTCTCTTACGTCCCAGCAGTTCGCCCTATTGGTCAAACCCAACCCAACTCAACCCGAGAGGGCGAAGAAGCCCTGTAAGTAGGCCATCTGAGAGGCGCAGTGCAGGGTGGGGAAGGCTGGGAGTGGATCTGCAGGGAGAATGACAGACATCCAGCACACTGGGTCATCGTGAGAACCATTCTTGGAATCTCAGGGTCAGTAGCCATTATCCCATATTAAATATAGGGATGCTGTGAGGGTCAACGAAGTGTTTAGGGCCACTCACCCCTGTAGTTCTGAACCCAGGTAGTGCGTGCATTTCTGACATTTGTAAGTTGCTTTTCTGTTTCCCTCTTAGTCTGTGAGCTATCGTTTCTCAGTCCCATTGTTGTTGTCTGCTTGTTATGGTCCTCCCTCTTTCCATTATTTCCAATTTAGCATTTCCCAAACCGTATTCAGGGGGCTTTGCTATGTTAACAGTTCCTTGATATTTTACCTAAAAAAAGAAATAAAAAAGAATTGTTTTGTCAATTAAATTCGAGAAACATTGCTTAATATATACTATTTTTAAATACAGACAGAGCACAAAATAATAAAGGTTTTGAGAAGAGTGAAAGAGAAATGCAAACTCTCCAGCATTTTCCTTTTTTTATAAAGCAGTAGTTATCCTCTTACCTGGTGTAAATATTGGGACCAGTGTATGACTTATGAACCAAAAAGTCAGTTGGAAAGAATTACAAAATATATAACAATTAAAAGGAATTTGACTATAGAATCCGCTTAGATTTTTATGATTTTTTTCCAAATCTCACTTTTGTCTCCTATCTATTTGAATAGTAGATTTCCTTTTTTTGTTGCTGATTCACTTTTATTGCATCAGAAAAGCACATAACTTAGATATTTAGTTACCAAAGAAACAACTCTGTTTCTTGTACTAGTATTTCATCAGTTTTACCTAATATTGAATTCAGTTCTGTAATTACAATAACAAGGACCACTGGTTTAAATAAAGTTAGAAACAGGCCTGGCTGGCTTTCCATGTGGCACAGCTGTGGGGACAGAGGTGTCCGTGGATAGCAGCCAGCACACCCTGGTGGGGCCGGAGGTTACAGACAGAACAAAGGACTGAGTTACTCTGGTATTTGGTTAAGTGGAGGTGTGTCAGAAGAGCTCCCATGTATGTAGTTCTGCATTGGTACTGTATTCTATGGAATAGGTTTTGCAAGTTTTATCTCTAGGAAAGATGTCAGCAAATCAAACTCATTAGTTACCACTCCTTTGAAGGTCATTTTCAGAGAAACCAACGATTTTAAAATGGGATAGATTATTTATACTTTACTTACAATGTAAAAAATTAGAGCTGAGGGATCTGAATTCTGGAGTTTTGATTTCAGCTGACCCTGTGACATGTGACGCTCAGAAGAATTTGAGGCATTTGGAGGTTTAGAATTAGATGCGAGTTCTGTCTTTCCTACCCCTCCTGTGGGAATAAAGAGATACCTGGGACCCCCATTAGTCCACTCAGAGGATGCATGGGACCTGTGCCATTTTAAAACAATTATGATAAATTAAAATGTTTGAAAGGCTATAGTGTATCTGCTTTGGACTTCTGTGCTTTTAAGGAGGCTGGCTGTAATGGACAAAGAAGATTGGGGGGAAAACACACACACACACACACACACACACACACACACACACAGAGCACAGTTTATCTCCTTCGCTTTGGGGCACAGATTTGAAAACTTCTGTCTGACACCATACATACTGTAGTTATTACAGTATTATTGACTATGTTTCCTTTGCTGTACTTTACATCCCTATGACTGTTTTTATAACTGACAATTTCTTTACCTTTTGTACCCAACCCCCCAAACCCCTGCCTATTTGGTGACCATCAATTTGTTCTCTGAATCTATGAATTTCTAGTTTGTTTTTGTTCTTTAGATTCCATAAAGGAGATCACATGGTATTTGTTTTTCTCTGTCTGACTTATTTCACTTAGCATAATGCCCTCTAGGTCCATCATGTTGTTATAAATGGTAAGATTTCTTTTCTATGGCCAAGTAATATTCCACTGTATATATGTACCGTATCTTCTTTATCCATTTGTCTATCAGGGTGATCATTTCATAAGGTGTCTGCCTAATCACTATGCTATGCATAGGAAACTAATAATAGTGTGTATCAACTCTAATTTAAAAATAAATTAAAAAATTAAAAAACACCATTCTATTATAAACCAAATTGTTAAAAATATGTATGTACATATTTAAACATTTAAAACAATTAGAAGTAAATATACCAAAATGCTGATTGGGGTTGCACCAGGGTGATGCAATTATGGATGATTGTATCTTCTTTATTACTTTTATAGTAATAATTATTTTTTAAAAACCACTTTATTTCCTATCAAAAAAACAAATAAACAAAAAACTTCCAGTCTCTGGTGTAGCCAGGTTACACAAGATGCTGTGAGCCAGCTTAGGCCCTTTTCTCTTTTGATGGCTTTTCTGTTCTGGAAGTTTCTTTCAATCCGTAGAAGAAACTAAGAGGCTTGGAGGGAAGAAGAAGGGACTGAGCAGGTGGGGGTGGAAAATTTGATTGGGAATCTCCTGCTTTCTAAGAAAGAATCCTGGGTTCTGCCTTTGTCTTGTCAGGACATTTCCACGACGTGTCTGAGCGCACCCACTGGACTCCATTTCTCAATGCGAGCATCCATTATATCCGAGAGAACTATCCGCTGCCCTGGGAGAAGGTAGGCCTGACCCTCTTACCCTATTTCTACACTTGCATTGACCCCATTTACACACACACCCACACTCTGTGAGCGTCATTTATCACTGCACCTTCAAATGCCAAACACAGTACATGGGACATAGGAGATGGCTAGTTAATACTTGAATAAATTATTTTTTAAAAACATGTTTGGGGTATATCGCTCAGTCATTTTGCTCCAATAGTAATTAATCTTCCAAGGCACTCTGAAACATGTCAAAAGTCCTTTGTGGTTTTTGGTAACTAAACACTACAATGTACCTGCCTCTGATTAAGTCTCAATAATGGAAATGAATTCATATCAAAACTTTCTATAGGAGTGCTATAAAATAACTCAAACACATGACTGTAACTTGTTTCTTTGGCAGGACACAGAGAAACTGGTAGCTTTCTTGTTTGGAATTACGTCACACATGGTGGCAGATGTCAGCTGGCATAGCCTGGGCATCGAACAAGGGTTTCTTAGGACAATGGGAGATGTGAGTATATGTCTTTAAGGTTAATGACTTTACAGGAGTGAAACCATCATACACAAGACCAAGAACTAGACCTTTTTTTTTTTTTTTTTTTTTAAGATTTATTTTTATTGGTTTTGACAGAGAGATACAAGAGACAGAGACAGAGAGAAGGGGGAGGGCCCAGAACAGTCTCCATAGTTGTACATCATTGGTTTTTCCACATAGTTTCATTCCACAGGTGGGCAGGGCTGCACAGGGCAGGAACTGGGCCGGGGTCTTCACCCTGTGAGAACTAAACTGGGGGAACTCCCCAGTTCAGCATGTGGGTCCACACGGACCGGGGCCAGGATTCAATCCTCGGTCCCTGGGACTGCAAAGTGAGCGCTTAACCCACTGAGCCATCCCAGCTTCCCTAGACCTTTTTAATGGAAAGGAAAACTCAGATGCCATGTGGAAGTAAGAGTTGCCCCCCACAGTGTGTTTGTTAAATTTCCATCTTGTCCGATTTATCCTCTTACTCTTCTTGGTACTTGGGTAAGTTCATCCATGCGAGCAGAACAACTAATGTGCCCTGAAAACAGCAACAGATGAGTTGTCCTGTTTTAGTCACAAACAGTACTTTAGAAATTTTATGCTTTATTCAAGCTGTATATCTTAATAGAGCTATCTATACCTACTACTTGGTTCTATTTACAAGTGAAGTTTCATGTGTGCGTGTTTTCCCTTTTTAAATTTTCTATATGAAAATGCTAGGTCCCCAAGCTGAACACTGTGACCTTACCTGGTGACTGAGCTTCTGGAAGTCCCCTCTGGTCATTCACTGATGTTAATACTATTCTGTGAGAAGCTCAAACTTGGATGCTATAGAGATTTTGTAGATATCTTACTAGATGCTGATGTCTATAGTAGCTTTGTCTGTTACCAGACATTAAGTATACAACTCAGCTGCTAATATTTCCTTTAACAGATGAAATGATAAAGTTAAATGGTTTTTGAGAAGTGAATCCATCCATTATGCATCCTTAGCAGTTCATTGGATTAGGCTGTCATCTCCCTACCTCTCGTTTGCTTGTGGGGTAGGAGTTGGGACTACAACGTGTGTTATATACCAGACGGCTCTCTTTCTTTCTCAGATTGATTTTCACGGATCCTTTTCTGAGGCACATTCAGCTGGTGATTTTGGTACTGTTCATTTATATTTGCCAAAGTTTCTTTTGTGGTAGTTATAGTTCATGTGTAATGAAGTCACTATTGTACTCTAAATATGTATATTTTTTATCATGCCAGTAGCATATGTTAACTGCTTTATATTTTAATATTGCAGTTTATTTAGAGTACAGGAATACCTCATTTAACATAGATTGTACTTCTGAAAAGTTGAAAATATGTGTATTTTTTTGTTGTTGTTAAATCACATTTTATCACTGACTTACATCATAAATTTAGAAAAGCTTTACTTTTATATTAGGTTAAAATTTAATACCTGGTGTCTACTAAAACATTAGTTTTAAATTGGTAAATTCCATCTTTTTTATTTTGTAGTAAATTACTTTTAAGTATACAAACTAGTAGGTAAGTGGTATTTATTTAAAAGGACCCTTATGGTTCATTTTTCCTTAAAGTAAAAAACACTTTGGTTATATGAGTGATTTTATTTTAATTGTTAAGTTTATTGGGGTGACATTAATTGATATCAATTACATTGTTTCCTGGTATACAATTCTACATTGCATTGTCTATACAATATGGGTGATTTTTAATGAATATTTCATGAGCTAAGATTTTCAAAGATCACTTTTCCTTAAAGACACGCCTATACAATGAACAGAAACTTGTAACAATGTGAAGAACTGATAAATTGGGTTGTACAAATCTGTGTTGAAAGAAGCCTGCTATATGTGGTCACTTATCTACCATGTGTAAATATTTTTCTCACACCACAGGAGGAGATGTGTTGAGCCAGTTTGAATTTAATTTTAATTACCTTGCACGGCACTGGTAAGAGCAATGTATATTTAACTATGTGATATCTATTAATAAATGGCATTTAGGAGCTTGATTGTTTTATCTTAGAAAATATAACTTACAATGATCTTAGAAGTCTTTTGTATTTGTAAATTTTGAACAATAAAACTGCAAATTGGAATAGTCAAAGTAGATTCTTTAAAACTTTTGTGAATTATACTAAACATAGCATAATGTATATTTATAAATACAAAAAATAAGATGATGCACACCTGTGTAGCTACTACCGCTCAGTTTAGGAAATAGAGATCTTGCCTTATCTCTATTCCATCACCTTCTCTCCCCTCAGGGGTACCCAGTGTTACTGTTAATCATTTTGAAGCTTTTCTCTCTCATTTTACTACATGTGGATGTATCCGTATGTAAAATATTGTATACTTTTTCATTTTTGATACATACAATTACATAGTATGTATTTTGCAAATTTTTGCTTAAAATTATATTTCTGACATTTAATTATATTGATATGCTCAGCTGCAATTCATTTATTGTTACCATTATATGGTCCTATTGTGTGGTTGTACCAGTCCAACCTACTTCATTCTAATGTGGATGGATATGTAAGTAAATCATATTAAGTGTTTTAGTTTTGTACACAGTGTTCCTATGAACACTGTGTACATATATTTGTATACCAGAGGAGTCTTTTTCAGCCACCAGAAGTGGAGTAGTTAGGTCACTGAACTTATGCATGCTTCACTTTACTAGGTGATCCCAGATTCTTTTTCAAAATGCTCTTCCCTATTTACACTCTGATTATATATAATAGTTGTGCTGTTCCTGCCTTCTCCAGTATTCGATATTGTTCAACTTAAAAGTTTTTCTAATCTGTTTGGTCTGTGATGGTGTCTCATTTAAGTTTTAGTTTGCATTTCCCTGATTACTAATGAGGTTCAACATTCTTTTATAATTTCTTGATCATTTGTGTTTTAAGTGAAAATCTTCACTTTTCTGTTGAGTTGTTTGTCCTTTTTATTTACTTGTGAGTGTTTTTTATCTATTATGGTTTCTGATCTTTTGTCAGTTTATCATTTATTTGTTACAAATATCTTTTTTTTTAGTTTGTGGGATATTTTTTTACTTATGGTATATTTCAATGAACAGAATTTTGTTAGTTTTAACGATGCTAAACTTATCAGTATTTTCTTTTAACTTGCACTTCTGATGTCTTATTGAAGAAATTTTTTTCTAACTTGAGGGTATGAGGTTATTCTCCTACTTAACCTTCTGAAGTTTTATAGCTTTATTTTTAACTTTGTCTTTAATTTACCTGGAATTAATGTTTTGTGTATTCTGAGATAGAATCTAATTTTATTTTTTCCTATAGAGATTAACTGATTGTCTCAGAATCATTTATCAATAGTTTACCCATTCCTCACAGATCTGTATTGCCCTCTGTAACATGAATTAAAATCCTATGTGTGGGTGTTTCTAGGCTGTGAGTTGTGTTATCTTGGTCAAATTGATTATCCCTGAGAAATACTGATTTTTAAAAATTGTGGTGGCTTTATAGTTTTGACAGTTGTCAGGGCTGATCCCCCAATCTGTCCTTTTTCTTCAAATATATGTTGCCTATTTCTTTGCCTTAGCTCTTCCAAATCGAGAGGTAAGATCAGGTTACCATGTTCCAAGAAAAATCTTGTTGGTATTTTGATTAGAATTGTACTGAATACAGAGATTAATTGAAAGAGAATTAACAATTAACAGTATTTGCAATATTGAGATCTCTTATCAATTAACATGCTACATATAATAATTCTTTTTATAACTGTAATTTATTTTCTTTCTGTATCGTACTGCCTAATATTTCCAGTATGATAAAAGTGGTGATATTGGGCATACTTTTCTTATTCCTGATCTTAAAGAGAATGTTTTCAAAATTTCATCATTAAATGTAATATTTGCTGTAGATATTTGTAAATATCTTTTATCAAATTAAGAAAGCTCCCTTCTATTTCTAGTTTGCTAGTAGTTTTTATCAGAATTTAATTTCATACATCTTGAACTCTTACTCTGCATCTTATTCAACTATCTGTTGAGATAGTTGTTTCTTAATCTGTTAAGATAGTGAATTATCATAACCTATTTGCTAATAAATAATCAACTTCACTTCCTGGGATAAAACCAATTTTGCAATGATACATCATCTCTTTTGTATTGTTGCATCTGTTCTCGCTGCTTAAGGTTTTTGAATCTGTGTTTAGGAATGGACTGTTACTGTAATTTTCCTTTCTTCTGCTCTTGTTTGGTTTTGGTGTCAAGGTTATGCTAGCTTCATGAAATCAGGTGGGCAGTGTGCCTTCCTTTTCTATTCTCTGGAAATCTGTGTGAGAGTTGAACTTCGATTTCTTGAATGTTTGGTAGAATTTGTCTGTAAAGTTATCTAGGCCTAACGTTTTCTTGTAGGGGCATTTAAAGTTTTTTCTTTAATGGTTAAGAGACTTCACGGTTTTTCAGTTTCTTTTTAAGGAGCTTTATATTTTTCTAGGGCTTTTCCATTTCATCAAAATGTTTAAACATTTTGGCATAACGTAGTTCATAATATATTTTCTTGTTTTATTTGTACTTATATTTCTTTGTCATCCATAATGTTATTTATCCTGCCTTCTCTTATGTTTTTAAACAATCGTGTTCAATATTTTTCAGTTTTATTACTTTTTTAAAGAATGGACTTTTGGGTTTCTTGATCCTCTTTACTATATATTCATTTTTTCCTTTCATTACTTTTTATTCATATATTTCTTCTTTCTACTTTCTTTTGGTTCCTATAAAATTTATTGATTCTTGGTTTAAGGTCTAGCATATAATCAATTTTTGTAAATATTGCATATACTCTTATAAAGAATGTTAATTTTCCAACTTTAGTTTTATATATATGCTTATTAGCTAAAGCTTATTAAATGTATTATTCAGATCAGGTTTGTAAGCTTTAAATAGTCTTGCTATTTATTTTTTATCAGGTTGATCTAATAATTAATGAGAGAAATTTGTTTGAAGATCTCCCTATGATGAGTACTTTTTCAATTTCTCCTTGTAGTTCTATCAAAGCTTGCTACATATGCATTTGAAGATACATCATTAGGAACATTCAAGTTTCAAATCTTACATCTTTTGGGTGAATTGAACCCTTTATCATGATGTGTAGTAACCTTCTTTCTCTCTAATAATTCTTCTTGCCTTCTACTTTATCAGATATTGTTATAGGTACACTGTGGTTACATTGGTTTTTGTTTTGTTTTAAATGTTTGCTAAACAGTCAGAGGTAACATAGTCTGTCCCTAGTCCCAGCCTCAGTCGCTGAGAGTGAACAGCTGTGGTTGGGAGGGGTGCCTACGGACCAAAAAAAAAGGAGAACTTACAGGTGTGGCAAGTGGCCCACTCCTATCCCCGGTCCAGCTGCCTCAGAACTAATGGAGGCCCCAAACCAGCAAGTCACTTGCCGATGACCTGGGGCTAGCTGGCCTTGCACACCCCAGGAAGAGGTGGTGACAGCATCAGCAGAGGGGCCACCCACAGAGCCATCGGCACTGGATTAGATGTCCATTTCAAGTGGCGTGCCATTGGCTTCTGCTTCTCTTTTGGTTATATTCCATGATGCATGAATTGCTTGAGGCTGGAGTTAAAGCTGCATTTCTTTAGAGAGGGTTGTCTTGGCCTCTGACAGCTGCTTGAACCACTACTAATCTGTGACCACATTAAGTTACATTCGACCCTTGGAGTTTTTCTGATTACACACATAGCACAAATGCAGGACCAGACCTTGTGGGGCTGGGTAGTGGTTACCAATTCTAGGGGGAAATTATTTCCCCCCTCTCTCCATTGCCAAGATGAAGTCAGGCAGGTTTCTTTGCTGTCCTTGTTAATATGTTGGGCTATTTCTAGCTGACACTCATGTGGAAGTTGTAGTCTTTCAGGCAGTCTCCTCTGAAACGGTCCACTTTAGGTGGTACCTATACTGTGTCTCCTGTCTCCTGCATGCCATGCTGCCAACAGAAAACCTCCAGGTTCTCACCGTTTGGCAGAACCTAAGGTCAAAAGCTGGCTTTTCCACTCGCTTCTCTCAGAGTTTCCAGTTTGTATTTGTTTTGGGCCTTTGGAAATTTTTCACTTTCTTGCTAGCTTGGTAACTCACCTAAAAATATGCTTTAATTTTGGTCTAGGCTTTTAAGCTATTATTGTTGAAAGGACCCTCTGTGTGCTCTTGTAAAAATAAATAAATGGACATCAATAGATTCTTTCTTATAAATATACTAAAATCAGGATTTATTGGTTGTGGGTTCTGTCTGGTATATTGGAAGGTCTTTGAAATAAAGATAAAAGAGGACTCAGTATAGATCTAATTTTTAATATGCTATTCTTCTAGCTGAAATAACTATGAACCCAAAGCCTGACTTATAATTCTTTTTACCATTCTCCACTGTAGATCCTTAGTAGAATGTTGGGGTAAGGAGCCATTTTGGTGTTTTTAGAATAATGATTTTTGAGAATAATTCAACTCCAAAGAATAAAAATACTTTATATTGCACCTTGAACTCTGAATTTACAAAATTAAAATATTTTTTTATAATTTATAGTTTCCTATTTTAAATATATTTTTATTTATTTATTTTTTTAAGAGAGAGAGAGAGAGAGAGAGAGAGATACAGAGACAGAGAGAGAACTGAACTGGGGGAGCTCCCAGTTCAGCATATGGGTCCGCACAGGCTGGGGCCGGGATTTGATCCCTGGTCCCTGGGGCTGCAAAGTGAGCGCTTAACCCACTGAGCCATCCCGGCTTCCCCCTAGTTTCCTATTTTAAAACTACCTTCATAAATATTTGACTAATTG
>PVKE010008611.1:0-47201 GCA_004027555.1 Craseonycteris thonglongyai
GCGAACCGAATTGGTCGTGAACCGAGGCACAGTTTCCCATAGGGTTCAATGTAAATCCGGTTAATCCGTTCTGACCTTTTTTTTCGGTTTTTGAAGCACAAAAAATATGAAACAAATTACAATACACATTAGTACAGTATAGTAATGTAGAAAGAGCACAACAAAAATCAAAAAAAGTCACTGAAAGTACTCACAGTGTGCTTTTTTCTGTGTCTCTTTCCACGATCTTCCTACAGGAAGTCACAACCATGTGACAGCCAGGAAATAGCATTAAAATGGCCGTGGCTCCTGTTCGTGAACCGAAGCGGAGTTCGTGAACCGACTTGTTCGTGAACAGAAGCGTTCGTGAACCGAGGTACCACTGTACACTCAATAGAGCCCACACTGGCCCTTACAGCACCTTTGCTTTTTTCAGGTGTAAGGGGTCATGCCTGTCTGGGCCAGGGGCCTTTTGGGTGGTGTCTTTGATGGACAGGAGGCTGTTATATAACCTTTTCTTGACTGCACATGTACCCTCCCCCAATTTAGTCTATTATATTAATGAATTTCTGGGGAGGGGCATATGTATGACATCACTATGATGGCGTCATGAGGTTAAGGTGAGATGAAGGTCATTGTAGACTTTACTGTGCAGGCCTTGGGGACGGGTTTGAACTGGCAGGTATTTGGTAACTTTCACTCCTCCTCCTGACGGGGTCCTAGTCCTTAGCTACCAGGGGTTCACTGAACTCTCGCCCTATCTGATCTAGATGTGGAAGCTGGATCTCTGGACTGGCTTGAAGCTTTGATGGGGCATCATTGGGACCTTGATGGCTGCTAAGCGGGAAGAAATCCACTTTGTCAGGTTTAGTAGATAGGTCCAAAAACCAAGGGTTAAAATGATCATCAGTAACGATCCCGCCAGGGGGAAGAAGCTAGGAGGCCCAGTTCTAGATCTTGGACCAGGACCCCCATAATTCATTTGTTGGCGGATCCTGGAGGCTCTATCTTTTGACTTCTGAGCAGCATCTCTAACTATGTCAGACTGACTCACATAAAAACAGCAGTTTTCTTCTAAAAATTCACATAGCCTCCACTTTTTGGTCTCAGGAGGTCCAGCCCCCTATGATTTTGACGCCTGTCAAGGAGTCTAAGTGGTTTTGGAGAGGAACAATGCCCCGAGATACGTCATCTGGGTTGTCTGAGAGATCTTTGGACAGACTTTGGCAATGGTCTACCAGTAAGCCTGTGTCTATTTCTGCGGGGATCCTGAGGCCCACTGAAAGAGGAATGAGTTGTACAGCCTGGTTTGGCCCTTGTTTGCGCCCTTAGAGGGATACTTAAGAGGACAGGGACACTGGAGTATCGGGAGAAAGATGGGGACAGACAGAGCCAACAATCTTCAGCTAGTTTTGGGTTAGAAGAATTTAAGAACCCCTGTGTTAGTTGTAGGGTTTTATATAGATATTCGGCATCCATGATTCCTTTGAAGAGTGAATTGTGATACACTTGAGCTTGGGCCATCTGGGGGTAGACCCCCATGATGATTATCACAAGGAGGGTCTTTTCTGTTATAGGGACAGAAGAGGGGTTCACAATGACAGAGAATTATAAGAAATAAAAATGCAATGCCATAAGCAATGCCAATGGCCAATATGACTTAACTGTTATGACATAGACGAGACCTTCTTTGTGAAGAGTAGTTTGGGGTCTTCTAATGGCTTGAAGGAGTAACTGGGTGACCCCAGTGAGGGGTTTACAGGATTTGGTCCCACAGATGGCACCGGCTACTCCCTGAAAAGATGAATGCAACTGTTTATTTCTATTGATTTGGTCGTGGAGGAGGGTCGTGAGGATCAGAGAGAACAGGCCTTCCCACCTTGTCTGGAACTGGCCGGGCATCTTCCTCTCCAGGTTTTAAGGAGAACCTACTCACCTGGCTGTGTTCCTGCTGTACAGCATGAGATCCTAGTGTGGGAAGTATGTGGTTTCCATGTTCCCGTAAGGCTGTTTGGCACTGGTCCAGGTTGGTAAAATACTTTATGAGGTTGGCTGTCTCAGGGCCAGTGATCCTACCTCCTGAAGGAGGTGGCCTGCCGTTTGTCATTTCACAAGGGCTGAGGTTGACTTATGTCCTAGGGGTATTTCTTATTCTCATGAGGACAACAGGTAACATGGAAATCCAGGTCCCAGAGGAGGTTTCCTGACATAG
The DNA here is from genome assembly GCA_004027555.1 of Craseonycteris thonglongyai. Lineage (NCBI taxonomy): Eukaryota > Metazoa > Chordata > Mammalia > Chiroptera > Craseonycteridae > Craseonycteris > Craseonycteris thonglongyai. Next base: position 2,192 of record PVKE010008611.1, read on the forward strand.
CTTTCCTAAGGTGCATTGTATTTATTTATTTAAAGATTTTTTTTTTTTTTTTAATTTGACAGAGAGAGAGAGACAGGAAGAAGGGGAAGCACCCAGAACAATCTCTGTAGTTGCCCATCATTGGTTTTCTACCCAGTTTCATTCCACAGGTGGGTACAGGGCTGCGCAGGGCAGGGACCAGGTTGGGGGTCTCCCGGTGGTGGGAGCTGAACTGGGGTTTATTGTTGTTTTTTCCTAGGATAAGGGTCTTCTCATTCAAATGCAAAAAGGAATTGGGGGTGGATGGGTATGATGGCCTCATTCATGATTCTTAGATCCTGAACCATCTGAGTCTCCGTAGGCTTACGGTCTGGCAGGATTGGGATGTTACATGGCGAGTGGCAAGGCCTCAGAAGCCCACATCTCAGAAAGCCCTTGACCTTGATAGCTTCTGGCTTAACCAGATCTTGTTTGTGACCAGGAAATGTGCTGGGGTCCGGGGTCCTGGCGCTGGGTCGTTCCCAGCAAGTGGATTAACCCGTTGGGCAACCCGTCGTGCTATACTGTCTGGATCCTGAAGAGTCGGGAGTGGTCTCGGGGGTCCTGCACCTGAGCTGAAGAATGGCCCCTAACTTCATTAGAATATCCCTTCCTACAAGGGGAGTGGGACAGCTAAGGACTGTTTAAAACTCTTGGAAGGGGAAGCCGGGATGGCTTAGTGGGTTAAGCGCTCACTTTGCAGCCCCGGGGACCGAGGATTGAATCCTGGCCCCAGCCTGTGCGGACCCACATGCTGAACTGGGGAGTGCCCCCAGTTCAGTTCTCACTGGGGTGAGACCCTGGCCCAGCTCCTGCCCTGTGCAGCCCCACCCACCTGTGGAATGAAACTATGTGGAAAAACCAATGATGTGCAACTATGGAGACTGTTCTGGGCCCTCCCCCTTCCCTCTGTCTCTGTCTCTCTCTCTGTCAAAAACAATAAATAAATCTTTTTTTTTTAAAATATATTTTTATTTATTTATTTTATTTTTGACAGAGAGAGAGAGACAGAGACAGAGACAGAGACAGAGAGAGAACTGAACTGGGGGAGCTCCCAGTTCAGCATATGGTTCCGCACGGGCCTGGGCCGAGATTCGATCCTCGGTCCCCGGCGCTGCAAAGTGAGCGCTTAACCCACTGAGCCATCCCGGCTTCCCCAATAAATAAATCTTAAAAAAAACCAAACACACACAAAAAATCTTGCAAACATTTTGTCTGCAAACTGGCATATTAATGGTGTGGTGACGTTCTCCGCGTTTTCTGTTGTCCTTCTAACCCCGTGACCGTAGTGGTCGGCGCGGGGGGCTTTCCTGGACCCATTCTGTCCAGACTTACCCGGGGTTCCTGGCTTGTGACGGCCACGGATCTGCACAGGGGCAGCGCGGGCAGCCTGGGCCTCCTCCGGCCGCCCCTTCGGCCGAGAGGGCCGTCGGTTCTGCAGGGCAGGCTCAGTAAGCACCAGCACTTTGGCACAATCCACAGGGTCGCGGAGGGGGCTTCGTGGACGCCTTTGCTCAGTGTCCAGCCTTGTTTTCATGTGAAGCAGGAGCCCTTTCCTTGAGGGTGCCCCGCGCGCTTTTCTGCTGTGAAGACCTCCCTCCTTGCGGATCGAGGGGGGACCCGGGACCCACGTGGCTGCTGCAGGAGCAGGCGGCACCTCCCGCCCCGCGCGCCGCTTTGGTACGTCCCGGCTACGGCGCCCGAGCGCGGCCACAAGGGCTCGGCGGCGCGGTTCGCGTTTCTCGTGGCCGCATGACTGACAGCTGGGCGGCGAGGCGGACGGCGCGAGCAGGGATCGCGGCCGCCGGTGGGTCCGCGGCGCCTGAGCCGGGAACCAGGAGCAGGTCCGGCCCCGAGTTCCAGCCCCGAGCCGAGCCGCAGCCACAAGTGGCGGGGCCGGGGCGCGGCGACCCCCGCAGCGGGGGCGGCCCCTGGCGGGTCCTCTCGCCGCCAGTCCCGGCCGGACCCCCTGCGCGCCCCGGGGTGCCCGGGGGCCTGGGCGGCTGAGCCCCGGGGTGCCCGGAGGCCTGGGCGGCTGAGCTCCGGGGGGCGCTGCCTGGCCGGCCCGCCCGCACAGTAGCAGCCTCAGCCAGGCGGTTACCTGGAGCCGGGGCGCCGGTGGCGCTCGACCCGGCGGCTCCTCCCAGCCGGCGCCGCATCGATCCGCTTCGGCCGCGTCCCTCCTCCTCTCTCCCGGGGAAGGGGCTGCCTCCACTCCAGGCCACGCTGCGGCGGGCCCGCCCCCCGCGATCCGTGGGGGCGTCGGACCTCGTCTCTGAGGACGCGGGCGAGGCAGGGCGGGTGGTCCTGGAGGGCGTCGTGGAAACGGCGCCTGTTGAGCTGAACGTTGACCAAGAGACCAGGAGGAGTTGGCCGGGGGGCGCGCGGGATGGAGCAGGACGGCCTGGCGAAGAAAGGGAACCCCTTGGGCAGAGGCGCCCCGGGTTTGCCGCTAGGGCCAGAGTGAGGGGTGGGCAGCAGCCGTGAAGAATGTAAAGAGAGGAGAGGCTGTGTGTCCGGAAGTGGGGTGAACCCCTTTGTGGGGGACTGGGGGGTGCGGGCGGGCACAGTGAGAGGCTAGCGCGCCCTGTGGGAGCTGAGCTTTGGGCTGAATGTGTTGCAAAGTGGCCCCGGTGACGTAAGGTGTGCGCAGGCTCGCTGGGTCTGGGGTTCGGTCCCAGGTGTCGGCCAGCTGCCCTCTCAGGCCTTGGTTGGGGGGCCGGGGGAGGGAGGGTGGAGCTACCTGCCTGGAGTTCGTGCCTCCACCTTCCCCGGGGCCCTGGGCAGCCTCCCTAGTGGTGTTTGCCATCCCCCACCCTGCCACGTGCGGAGCCACGAGCCAAAGCCACTTCCCTTCCCTGACCCCCGCCCTCCGCCCTGACTGGACGCACATCCTGTCCGTGGCCTTGAGAGGGGCAGGGTAGGGACCCAGAGTCGCAGGGGCCTAGGGTTAGACCCAGGCTGGGCTGCGGAGGCTGCCGGCGGCTGTGGAGGTGAGAGAGACCTGGCGGGGCGTCCGGGATGTCAGCTGGGTGGACCTTTGGGAGCTGGTGGGGGCCGGGAGGCTTCCTGGAGGAGGGGCCCTGGGCCTGTCCCACCGCAGCTCCTGCCCAGAGCCGTTGTTTACTCCAGGAGAGTCAGGCAGGGGAGAGCCAGACCTCCCGCCCGATCCTGTCAGGAGCCAAGTTGACATTCCTGGAATTCTGAGAGCTGTGTGTGGATTTGGGGGCCGCTGGCTCCTCCCCGCTCCGGCTCCCGGATTTCCCAGGAGAGGCCATGGGGTGTGGAGCCGCTGTCCCATCCCAGACCGCGTGTGTTTGCCCCACTGGGGGCCCTCAGGTTTCCTGCTGCCTGGCTCAGGGGTGCCCAGGCCGGGCCAGAGGACCCTTCGGGAGCCTCAGAGGTCAGCCCTGCCCCCCTACCTTGGCCCTGGGTGGTTGTGGCGTGGGTTGGGGGCCGTGAGATGAGGTGAGGGCTTGGCTCGCCCCAGGGTGGGCAGCCCCGGGCACGGGTGAGGGTGGGACTCAGCCTGTTTGTGTGGGGTAGGTGGGGGGCCCTTGTTTCTCCCCTTGGTGTGGAGTGTTAGACGGGGCGGGGGGGGGGGCGCTGCATAGGGCACGTGGGTTTTCTGAGAAAGGGTCCCCTTACCCGGTGATTGGGCAGCACCAGGGAGGGAGGGCGGGGCTCCTGTGAGTTAGGAACCCTTGAGCCACGTTTCCTGCCAGAAGGGGTCACTTGAGGGCAGGCAGGGGACAAGGGGAAGTGAGTGATTGAAATTTTACCTGCTGAGATTTTGGCCCAGAGCTTTGTCCTGGACACAGGCCCCACCTCCTGGTCCTGGATTCCCAGCCTCAGCTTCCCCATCTGCACTGTGTGCTCGCTGGAGGGTCCCGATTCTGGCCGTGCAGGCGAGGGGCTCTGGCTCGGCCCCTGGCCTTGCTTGCTTTGGGGTGTGTGTGCTTGCAGGGGGCATGCTCAGACGCCTCCCCAGGGTCACATGGGCCACCCAGCCGCTGCACACACACCCCCGCCCCCGCACTAACCCTCTCGGCCTGTGGACCCGGCCTTGGTGGTGGTGGTGGTGTTTGCAGGAGTGTTTGAGCCTGAGTTGCCCTGGCGACCCTCTGGATGCCTTGGGCCTGAATCGGGGTCTCTGAGGGTTCTGCTTGCTCTGCAGGGTTTCAGGAGGCACAGGGCAGGCTGGGGTGTCTGCCAAGGTGGGGCAGGGTGCTCCCCGGGGTCCTAATCGTGTCTCCTCCACTATTACCTTCCTGTGGGGGAAGAAGCGGAGCTGGGGAGGGTGGGGAAGGCTCGGCTGGGGTTGGCCTAGGTGGGCCCAGGAGGAGAGAACGGGGACCCTGGGGGGACCTCGTCTACGAGGGCCTCTCCCCCGTGGAGCGGGTGACCCCCAGCCCGAGGCTGCGGTGTGCGGAGGGGTGTCTGTACCCGTCTCCCAGGCCAGGGGCCTGGGTGGGCTCCGGGCTGGCCAGGCTGAGGCCGCAGCGGGAAGGCCCACACCACAGGCCTGTTTGTGTTGGCCGGACCTTCCAGCTCCTCAAAGCTGCCTCAGAACCAGCTCAGCCTGGGGACTGCGGGTGGGTGGCTCCCATCCGCCAGGCTCCACCCTGAGCCGCCCTGCTGGGGCTTGAGCTCTGCCCAGACCCCTTCCGCTCCACTGGCCGGGTCAGGGCGTGGGGAACACAGGCCGCCTCCCCCACAGCCTCCAGGTCGACGCGGGCGCTCTCTGTTTCGGCGTGTGGGCAGGTCCTTCTCTGAGTGGGCCTTGGTCTGGACAGGTAGGTGCCCGTGGCTGGTGTGGCTGCTGCAGCCCCCGGGGCCCCCATCGGCCCCCCACCCTGGGACCCAGCCCGGGGCTCGCAGGCTGTGTGTCTGTCCTGGGGATCTCGTTCAGCCCTGTCCCTGTTGCCTGTCGAGTGTGCTGTTCTGGGGGACACAGACCTTCTGGTCCCTGCCCTCAAAGGAGGCCTGAGCTGGGCATGGGGCACAGGGGTTTCCTGGGAGAGAAGCAGCCATGCCCATGCCATGGTGTCTGGGCTGCCCAAGATGGGGGCAGGGGCGACCGGAGGCCATTCAGAGGGGATCCCGGTGGGGGCCGGGAGGGTGGCTTGTTGGTGGTCCCACCCTGGGGGTGTCCAAGGTCCTGCACTTGTGTGGGGGCCCTGGGGGGTGTCTAGGAGGGACTCAGGGACCCCGGGGTGGGGGTGATGCATGGGTTTTAGCTTCTGGGAAGTTGCTGTGGGCTTCGGGCCCCTTGGCCCTGGGCAGGGGGCTTCATCAAACACAGGAGGGGAGGCACATCCGCCCTCCTTGCCTTTGGGACGTCACAGGACCTGAAACTCCTCCAGGGACCCTTCATGCCCTGACACTGCCATTGCTGAGGGGCTGGGGGTCCCAGGCACATCCCCTCCCCACCACGGGGGGTGCTGTTCATCCTCCTAACAGGGGTTGGGGGTGGATCCCAAGTCGCTTGCAGGAAGGAGCTGGGACTGACCACGCAGTGGCTGCCCCAGGCAGGTGTGGGCACCTGCCAGGGAGGCATTTTTGAGCCTTTGCAGCCCCTCCTGCCCTTGGGCTGCTGGGAGGACCCCCAGCCCCAGCCCCCAGGCTGCAAGGAGCCCCCTGCATGAGGGGCGCAGTGTGGAGGGCGTGGCCGGATGCCCTGTCCCCACAGCCCGTGACGGGTGGGGGAGGATGGAGCCCCCCGTGGGTGCCGCTGTGGCAACTGTGGCCGTGTGAGTCATTGCCGGCTGGCTCAGGGGAGAGCATGAGGTTCGGCACAGGGCACCTGGGGGAGCAGACTCCATAGGCGGCTGTCGGGTCGGGGACGTCGGGGGTCATACGTCAGTGTGTCCTGAGTCCGTGTGTGTGTGTGTGTGTGTGTGTGTGTACGTGTACATGTCCCTGTGCGCACACTGCCTGCGACTACCTGTGTGAGCTGCCTTCCTCCCTGGGCGTCCAGTCTCCGCAGACGAGTGACCAGAGGTTGGGGTGCAGCCCGCCCTGCCCCCGCGCCTCAGCCCCGCGGTCCTGCTGGTCTCTGGGAGCCCCGATGGGGTGGGGATGAGCTGCAGCCGCCATCCTGCCCTTTTCCTTCTTCTGCAGACTACTCGCCTGCCCTCTGGCCCAACCACAGGGGACTGAGCACCGGTGACTTCTTTCTGGGGCAAGTCCAGGTATGTCCCTGTCTGGCCATTCCCCTGCCCACATTTGACCCTGGGCTGCAGGGGCGCTGTGTGGGGTGGCTGGCAGTGACCACGTGCTGGGGGTGGTGTCCGTTCCGTGCGAGCGGTGAGATGTGGCCTCTCTGGCAGGCAGGGGTGCTCCCCCTGCTGCCAGGGACCCCGCGTGTGCTCTGAGCTCACACCTTCCCACGGCACGATCCCCAGTGTCCTCTCCGCTGGGGCGTGTGCGGCTGGCTGAGTTGGGCCAGAGGCTGCTAGGGGTCTCAGGGTCACCGGCTACCACCTGCTCTGCGGGCAGAACTGCAGAAATACAGGGGTCTGCAGGGCTTGCTGCACAGTCACCGTGGCCCCTTTTTCTGGGGCCCAGATGCGTCAGCAAACCCCTGGGGAGAGGGGCCGTTGGGCACCCCATGAAGGGCGGAGACTGCCCAGGTCACTTGAGCTGCAGTTCTTGGGGTGCTTGTGGTCTTGGGGTGCCGGGAAGCCCAGTGACCAGGAGGTACTGCTCCTGGGCAGCCCCTCCCCACCTGCCACATCACTCAGTCCCTGAGCAGTGCCCCTGACATTCCCCAGACCCCTACCCCGGTTCCCCTCCCTGGTTCCTCCCACCCGTCCCCTCTGAGCTCGGCTGCCCGGCTCTCGGGGACCTGGCACGAGGCCTTACTGGGGTTGCCCCATGGGGTGGACACGGCCAGTGGACGGCCGTGGTGGCTGGGAAGGCCTTGGCCAAAGCCTCATACCCAGGCTGCAGGGCACATTCCTGCCCTGGGTGCCCCCTCTCCCGGCCGTGTGCTCCTGCCTGCGCTGAGGACGCGTGCTGACAGCCCCCCCACACCACAGGGGCCCCAAGAATGTGCACCCCCAGTGCCGGGGGCGCCTGTTCCCACCTGTGCTTTGGGGAGTGTGTGTGCTGTTCCTGGTGTGTGAGTGTGCACACCTCTGTGCACAACTCCCATACCTCCCACACCTTGCACTCCTGTCTCACCTCTGTGCACGTCCTTGCACAGCTTGCACACCTCCCTGCACATCTTCGCACACACCTCCTCACACAACTTGCACACCTCCCCGCACACCTCCTTGCACATCTCGCACGCCTCCCTGCACATCTTCGCACACACCTCCTCGCACAACTTGCACGCCTTCCTGCACCTTTGCACACACCTCCTTGCACAACTTGCATGCCTCCCTGCACACCTTCACACACACCTCCTGGCACAACTTGCACGCCTCCCTGCACGCCTTCACACACACCTTGCACAACTTGCACGCCTTCCTGCATACCTTTGCACACACCTCCTTGCACAACTTGCACACCGCCCTGCATACCTTCACACACACCTCCGTGCAAAGGGCATCGGTGGTGCCCGTCCAGGGGAGGGGTGCAGGCCACCCCAGGGGTCTGTGAGCTGGGCTTGGGTCCATATTTGCTGTGCACCCTGTGCGTGTGGACGTGTCTGGGGTCTGATTTCCGGCCCCAGCTGCTGCAAAACGAAATTCAGGGCCTTTGTTTTGAACATTATTGGGAGTCTCAGAATGGTGGCGGTGGAGCATCACACCGGCCAGGCCTGTGTGTGTGGCTGCCCCGTGGCCTGCCCTGCACCCTCCCTGCGAAGGCAGCGCCAGGGAAGGGGCCAGACAGCCCACCCACACTGGGTGGGGGAGCAGGTACCCCCAGAGTTGAGTTCTGGGTCTGGAGTGGGCTGCCTATTTCCATGGGCCTGCCTTTTTTTTTTTTAAAGATTTATCTTATTGTTTTTGACAGGGATAGAGACAGAGAGAAGGGGGAGGACCCATAACAGTCTCCACAGTTCTGTGTCATCAGTTTTCGACACGGTTTTTATTCCACACATGTGGGCTGTGGGGACCAAGCTGGGGCTCCCGCATCGGAATCACACCCCCTCGGTGCCTTGAGCCAGGGGCCCAACCCGGGGTGGGGGGGCGGGAACCAAACTGGGGGCCTCCCCCATGGGAAGCTCACCCCAGTTCAGCATATGGGTCCACACGGGCCGGGGCTGGGACTCCATCCTCAGACCCCGGGGCTGCAAAGCGAGTGCTCAACCCACTGAGCCACCCCGGCTTCCCCAAGACCTGTCTTCCTGTGCACGGATCGCCCCTGAACCCCTGTGCACTCTCGCCTGGGCCCCTCCTTTGAGCCACAGCTCTGCCTCCCCCTGGTCTCCCCAACCCCTGTCCCCCACCCCAAGGTTGGGTGCCCCTGGGCTGACGCCAGTTTCAGCAGCAACACCTCTTCCCACCCAAGCTGGGAGCTTCCAGCCCCAGCGCAGAGCTCTTGGCCCAGGTAGGGTGTTGGGGCTACACTCCCCGCACTATCGTGCGCCTTGCTCTGGTCCTGGGGAAGCCAGCGCTGCCACTGGCCCCCACCGGAAAGCCACTGGGTGACCCTCTCATTTGCATAGTGCTTTACCTATGGGGGTGCAGCTGGAGGGCTCGCAGGGCGGCCACGGGGTGGGCATGGGCTTTGAGTTGCCTGGGGATAGACCCCGCCGGCCCCTCCGCGAGCATCCTTCTCCCCGGGGGCGGGGGCATCGGCCTGGGGCTGCGATTGGCCAGCGCGGGGGTGGGGCGGGGCATAGGGGCGGTCCGCGGGGGGGCGGGGCGGGGCTGCGAAGGGGCGGGGGCTCCGTGTGGGGGCGGGGCAGAGGGGGTGTGTGTCCGCGGATTGGCGGGTGGGCGCGGGGCGGGGCTGCGCCCGGCGGAGGGATGGGGTCCGCGTGGGGAGCGGGGCGCGCGCGGATTGGCGGGGGGGCGCGGGGCGGGGCTTCGGATGGGCGGGGCTCCACGTGGGGCGGGGCTTCGGGCTGCGGCGGGAGCGCTGGGCAGGTGTCCGGGGCGCGCCCGCGGGTCTGGTCGGCGCGCCGCGCGAGGGGCCGGGGGCGCGCGGGCCCCGGTCTGCGGGCTGCGGCGCTGAACCCGGCGGCGGCCCCGGCACCATGCGCCGCTCCAGCACGGACGAGTCCACGTACCGGCGTAGCCCGTCGCCGGAGGGCAAGCAACCGGGCTTTGCGCGCGGCGGCCCCTTCCGGCGCTGCAGCAGCCTGTACGGGCGCGGGGACGGCGGGGACGGCGGCCACTTCTTCGGCCTGCGGGGCAGCCCTGGCCCCAAGGCGTCCCAGGCGCGCTACACGTCGCCCAAGGGCACCAAGTACGTGGTCTTCTACCTGGACCTGTCCTTCATCTTCCTCCTAGAGCTGAAGCGCTGCGGCATGGCGCGCGGCTGCCTCCAGGGCGTCAAGTATCTCATGTTCGCCTTCAACCTGCTCTTCTGGGTGAGTGGCCGCGGGGCCAGGTCGGAGTGGCCGCGGGGCCAGGTCGGGGGGGCCCCCGGGGAGTCGCTGCTGGGGTGGCATAGACAGGGGGGGGTGCCCGGGGGTCGCTGCTCGGGCTGGGGGCCAATGGGGGCGTCTCTGGCCTCACAGGGGTCCAGCTGGAGCGGTTGCCCAATGGCCTCTGCCCTGTCTCCCTGAGACGGGATGTGTCCCGTCCCCGCGCCTCACCTGCCACAGGTTCCAGTCCTGGCCAGTGCCCCCCCATACCCTCTCCTTGTCCCCCCACTTGTGGAGCGGCTTCCGAGGGGCTGTGGGGTGAGGGGGTCCCCAGTGGCGGGGGCCGTGGGAAGGCGTGTGTGTGTGCTCTGGCCGGCATGCTGAGTGGGACCCTGGGGGCAAGGTGGGCCCCCTGAAGTGTGTTGGGGCATCTGGCCTTCCTGCCGCCTCCCTCCTCCAACACGGGGCGTTGGGGGGGGGGCGTCCACAACTTCTGCTGGGGTGGGATGTGTTTGCTCAGAAAGGAGGTGTCTGTGTCCAGGGTCAGAGGTGCTGGTGCTACAGGCTGGCTCCTTCACCCCCCAAGACTGGGGACAGAGTTGCCACCCAGCCCCCTAAGTGCAGGGAGGGTGGCAGACGGTGGCAGGTGTCACACCTGCCCAGGTTGTAGCCAGCCTGGCCGGGCCTGGTGCTCCGCTGTCTGGGCCGGTGGTGGGTGGTGGGGGGCTTGGTGGAGGGAGCTCGCCAAGGTCACTTCTGAAGTCCTTAGCCGGCCCTCCCTCCACAGCTGGGAGTCAGGGGGCGTGGCTTCAGCTACCTCCTGGGTTGTATTTGCATACTCATTTGCATGTGGTCCAGGGAAGGCCAAATGCCCATTCTGAGCCCTGGCCTTTCCTCCCTCATTCGGGGGGTGGGGGGGTCAGGGGTCGCTGGGAGGGGGAGGCCCAGCAGAGGGGCTGTAGCTGGAGCCCTGAGCAGCCCGTGAAGAGGTGGGGACTGTATCCAGCTGCCGTGGGCACCGCGTGGGCAGCACTAATGGCTGCAGGTGACACCGTGGCCGGAGCTGGCAGCCATAGGTGTGACCATGACCCTGTAAGTGGACTGGCTGGGGGGGCAGAGGGGGGAGATGCATGGACAGGTCCCAGGTGGGATGTGGGCAGGACCAGCCCCTTTCCTCCCCTGCCCTCCTCAGGCCTGTTTCCCCACCCGCCCCTAACGGGGGGCCCTTGGTTTCCCCTTTGAGGTACCACTGGGCGCCTGAGATGGTGGGGGAGGGTGCTCATGGGTGACAGAGCCCTGCGGAGCTGGGGAAACTGAGGTGCGCGCCAGGACAGGGCCAGCAAGCCCCCAGACCCCTGCGGGTGCTGTTGTCTAGACTCCTGGCTCTGCTGGGGGTCCCTGTGTCCTGGCTCTGGCTTCTCCCCGTGACTGGGTGGGGCTTCTAGGGCCTGGAGTGAACAGGACCGGTGAGGACAGGAGGGCTGTCTGCGGATTAAGAAAATGATTTCTAGTCAAGCGCACCGGTGTTAAGTGGACAATGTGGCGCTGTCACCCAGGCGACAATATTTGGCCAAGGTGGGGAATGTTTCTGTCAGCCTGGCCGGCACCCCCAGCCCTCACCCTGTCCCCCTGACCCCGCCGTGGGCAGCTGCAGATCGTGTCAGGCTCGATGGACAAATTCTGCCATTCTCAGCTGTCCTTGGTGGGAGGGGCGTATTGCTCCCCCATGCCCAGCCCCCACCCTGAGGCTGAGCCCTCTGCCCGGCAGGGGGGCTTCTGGGCACGGGCATGGCCCCTGCGGGCACTCAGCCCTCCACCCCATCCCGGCCATCTGCCACGCGGAACCTTGTGGCCAGAGTGGCCACGGCAGCGTGCCAGCCGGCACCTGCCCGCCATGGGCCTGGCGGTGATGGCTTCGCCCTGGGCCAGTCTGGGGTGGGGGGTGGGTAGGTGATGGCAGGGCTGGGACGGGGACCCTGGTGGGTGAGCTGGGCTCCTCTCCTTGGCCCCCCTGAGCTTCTGCCTGGCTGGGGAGGGACCTCCAGCCAGTGGGGAGGTGGAAGGTCTCAGGCCCTGACCTGGTGGGGGTCTCAGGTCCTGACCCTGGGGGACGGGACTGGAGCTCCCGGCCTCCGGGACCCTCAGCCCCGTTTATCCTGCATTTGATGTTCAGAGTCTTCAGTGCAGTGGGGCTCACTTCCCGAACTGCACTCGGAGGTGGTAATTTTCCTGCCAAAATGTTTTAAAAGCTGCCCAGGCAGAAACTTGCAGAATTACCGGTAATCGTATTAAGCACGTGCCCTCATTCTGTCAGCGCGTGTCTGTGTGTTTTGGTGACAGATGCACACGGGCTTGAGCGTGTGGGGACAGCAGGTCACAGGGCAGCGTGTCTGTGACGGGACGGCATGTGCACTGTTGTGGGTGACACCGTGTGACAGTGTGGGCATCGGTGGCAGCCTGGGCTGTGTGTCTGTGTCTGGGTGACAGCCAGTGGGTGGTGTCTCCCTTGCCGTCCCAGGGTAGAGACGAGAACATTGCGTGGCGTGTTCATTAAGGAAACAGGCTTCCACCGCCTTTCCCAGGTCCCCGCCCCCTCAGCGGCTCTGCCTGACATTGTCCTCCGCATGCCCTTCCACACGTCCCCACGGGGCAATAGAGTCTCATTTTTCCTGCTGACAGGAGCCATCCGCCACCCTTGATGGCAGACCCAGCCTTGCAGGCAGTTTGGGTTTTAAATAACAATTTTCCCCTTTGCACCAGCGCCTCCCATGGGGCAGCCCCACCCACGTGGCTGGGGCCGGGGGGCTCAGCCGTGAATTGTGACCCTCTGATAGGCAGGGCTGTGACCCAGGCGAGGGGCCTGGGGGTTGGCCGGACCCAGAGGTCACTGTGTCCTCTGGCCAGAGAGAGCCTGACTTCAGCTTCCTGGGCAGAGAGCCCCCCCAGCCCCTCAGTGCTGGGCAGAGGTCAGGCGAGCGCTCTCTGTGTCCCCGTCAGGGTGGTCTTGTTTCTGTGCTCAGTGCCCCGCTGGGTGGCCCTGGTTGCAGCCTCTTCCTGGGGTCCTTGGAGATCCCAGGAGACCCCGGGGGGGTAGGGGTGTGTGTGTGCGGGTGGACCGCGGCCTGACTGCCCCTCTTCCTCCGCCCCTGCGGTCCCAGCTGGGAGGCTGTGGCATCCTGGGCGTGGGCATCTGGCTGGCCGCCACGCAGGGGAACTTCGCCACCCTGTCCTCCTCCTTCCCGTCCCTGTCGGCTGCCAACCTGCTCATCGTCACGGGCACCTTGGTCATGGCCATTGGCTTCGTGGGCTGCATTGGGGCCATCAAGGAGAACAGGTGCCTCCTACTTACCGTGAGTGTGGAGTGGCACCGGGGTGGGACGCGGGCTCCCCCTCCGGGGCTGGCGGCTTGGGCCGTGGGTGGCAGGTGGGGCAGGAACACACGTGTGGACGCGTGTGCCAGGCGGGGCCCCTCCCCAGCTGCCGTGCCAGGCTTCCTGGCCCCGGTGAGAGTCTGTTGAGAGGCTCCTGATGGGGTGGGGCGGGCAGGGTCGCTCATGGCCCCTTCCCCACAGTTCTTCGTGCTGTTGTTGCTGGTGTTCCTGCTGGAGGCCACCATCGCCATCCTCTTCTTCGTCTACACGGACAAGGTACGGCCACCGGCGCCCACGCACCCTCAGTGCTGGGCAGGGGGCCCTCCCGACTGCGGCGGCTCATGTGTGGGGGGCCGGAGGGCCACGCGTCCTGTGCGAGGCCTTGCACTGTATGGTCTGAGGCACCCACTCCGCCAGGGCAGCTCTTTCCGCTCCCATCTCCTTGTGCCCCCCAACGCACATTGTGGGGGGCACTTTACTGTCTTGGTGCCCGTGGGCAGCCCTTTCTCGCGGGAGCCCTGGCCCTTTATTGGGCTTAGGCGTAGGGTCTGCCCTGCACCTCGCCCCCAGCCCCCAGCACGTGTGTGCCCCACGTGAGCGCGGCTATGCGCATCCGGGGCGCATTGTGGGTGGCCCAGGGGGCTTCTGGGAGGCGGTGACTCCCAAGGAAGAAGCAGAGGGTGGGCAAAGGGGGCGGGGCCGTCCTGGTGGCCCCCGCTCAGCCCGCTGCACCTGCAGATCGACAGGTACGCACAGCGTGACCTGAAAAAGGGGCTGCACCTGTATGGCACCCCTGGCAACGTGGGCCTCACCAATGCCTGGAGCATCATCCAGACCGACGTGAGTGGCGGGCCGGTGGGGGTGGGGCGGGCAGGGGGCATGGCCAGGGGCGGGGCGTGGACGTGGTGACTGATGGGAGTAGGGGTGTGATGGGCAGGTAGGGGGCATGGTGGCTGATGGGAGTGGGGGTGTGGCATGATGGGCGTGGGGGCTGATGGGAGCGGGGGCGTGGCATGACCGGTGTGGGCAGGGCCTGCGCGTGCCCCGCCCCCGCCCATTGAGCGCTCCCGCAGTTCCGCTGCTGTGGCGTGTCCAACTACACCGACTGGTTCGAGGTCTACAACATGACGCGCGTGCCCGACTCCTGCTGCCTGGAGTTCAGCGAGAGCTGCGGGCTGCACGCACCCGGCACATGGTGGAAGGCGGTGAGCGCGCGTGCGGCCTGGCCGGGAAATCCGGGGTTGGAGGGAGAGCCGGCCCCGCTGCCCCGCTGGCGGACGCTGACCCGGCGACGTCTGCTTTTCCTCCAGCCGTGTTATGAGACCGTCAAGATGTGGCTGCAGGAGAACCTGCTGGCCGTGGGCGTCTTCGGGCTGTGCACAGCGCTGGTGCAGGTATGGTGGGCGGGCCTCTGGAGCCCCCGGCCCACCCTGCCCCGAGCTCCAGGCCCCAGAATAAAACAGCCGAGACCCTGCGCCCCCGCCCCCAGCGCCCTGGTCCCATGGAAGTCCTGCGGGTCAGCACCCAGGGGAACCTGAGGTTAAGCTGTCAGGAAACTGGTCGTCAGGCAGCCCCCGTTCCTGGGGTTCACAGGCATGGGGGGGTTGGAGCCAGGTCAGAGGCCACCCGGAGATGCCAATCACAGATGAATGGGCAGCTGGGGAGGTGGCATGGGGGCCGGGGTGGCTGAGCTTGGGGCCGAGCCCTGGAGACTCCAGGACCCCCTCTACCCGTGTGGGCCGGCCCTGCTGCAGGCTCGCTGGTGCTGTGGCTGCGAGGGACCCGAGCTGCCCCTAGAGAGGGGGGCCAGGCCACCTGGGAGCTGGGGGGTCACCCAGCGCCTCCTGTCTCCGCAGATCCTGGGCCTGACCTTCGCAATGACCATGTACTGCCAGGTGCTTAAGGCTGACACCTACTGCGCATAGGCTGCCCGCCACCACCCCACTGCCAGCAGGCACTGCCCACCTGGGAGACGCCCTTGCAGGACTCCACCAGCCTCGGCACAGAGGCGGGGGGAGGAGCACGCAGCTGGAGCCCTGGGGGCCTGTGCCCCCAGATGGGGCTGCTGAGCAGGCGCCCCGAGCCAGGGGCCAGGCAGCAGGGGCCGCTGGGGCCATGTCCTTTTACGGCCATGTGTTCTCCAGGGCAGCCGTTTTCCTGAGAACCTGCGCAGGGTGGGGCTGAGGCGGGTGGGGGGCCTCCCGCGGTCCCGGTGCTTCAGGCGGCTGTGTTCCCGCCATACACATTCCATGTGGGACCGGGGCAGGCTCCCGGCACATTGAAATAAAGTGCTGGCAGCGGCCAGCCCCCACCTGCGTCCGTCCCTGTCTGCTCCCCTGTGGGGGCGCCACACCCAGGGGAACCCCGCGTGGCTGTGCCCTTCCCCCCACCTATGCCTAGGCCAGGCAGGTGGGGGCTTCTGCACCTCAAAGGACAACCACGAAACCTGAGAAGCCGTACAGGTTCCAGGGACCTGCACACCCACAGCCTGTGCTAGGGACGCCTGGTCTCTCCCAGCCCCCAAAAGGGGGGTGTCCCCATAAGTGCAGCTGAGCCCATCCTTCCTGCCACCCATTCCTGCCGGCCCTTAAGCACAAATCAGGCTGCAGGGGTCTAAGTGCGTCCTGCTCTGACGAGGTGGGGGCTGCCTCGGCCACCCCTCCACATTCCTGTCCTGTGGCAGACCCACCTGGTGATACCTGCCTAGCACAGACTGCGTCACAACCCACACCACCAGGGGGCCTGGCCCTCCCAGGTTCCTGCTGTCCCCTCCCCCCACCTGTACTCTGGAAGCCACCAGAGCTGACATGGATGACGCCAGCTCAGGACACGATTCACAAAAACCAAACTTTCTTCCCAGCAAGAGACTGGAGGTGACATGTCCACAAAGCTGCCCCCATCAAGCCCCAACAGTGCACGTTCCACCCAGGCTCCCTTCACGCCTCCCTCCCTGGTGCTGGGAAGACCCTTATCCCCTTGGTGGTCCTCAGGTGGACGTGCAGACATGACCCGTAGCTCACGGCCTCCCTCCCATGTGAGCCCTCAGGCTCCAGACACGGGCAATCCAGCCCTCAGTTCCCCCCCACCCAGGGTATGCACCCCACCTGCTCTAGGATCCTGGGGGTCCGGCCCCAGGATCCCTCTCCTAACCCCCTACCTCCTTCACTGGTGCCCGAGTCTAACAAACCCCAAGCTGAGGAGCCCCCACACCAGCACCAACCTGGTCGCTCAGCTCCCAGTGCCAGGGCCCCACCCCCAGTGTGGCTGCTGCCTCCTGCCTGGGCCTTCGGGGTTGGGGGACCTGCCTCTGCCCAGAGTGGGGGTGGAGGCTATCGGGATAGGCCAACCCAGGGAGTTATGTGCTGTGGGCCCCCCCAACCCACACGCAGATGGGCACGCATGTGTGCACACCCCCAGCTGCGGGCCCTGCTCACACCCCACCCTGTCCTTCCATTCGGGCTCAGCCCACCCCACCCCGGGGGCCCAGATCCATGTCCCAGAACCACAGGGCTGCCCTACCCCAGAGTAGGCCTGGGTGGGGGTGGTCAGCAGGGCCTGTGACCCACCTCCCAGCAGGCTGGTTTCGGCCATGGCCCCATGCTGGCCTGCCCACACCTAGGGTCCTTCAATGCAGCTCCAGTACCCTTTCATGTCCCACAGTCCCCAGGGCTCACGCGCAGCACCAGGCCCTGCGTGAGCGTGATGAACCTGGCAGCAGGGCCTGGCTGGCTGTCCTTGGCCCCCCAAATCCGTTTCAGGGGGTGTGGCTACACCTGCGGGTGGTGGGACCGGCCAGTGCTATCATTCCTGTGACCACAGCCCATGGCACCAACGGCTCCCAAACCCACAACGAATACCAGGCCACGCAGAGCAGTCGGCCTCCCAGCCGCAGGTGGGCTGAGCGGGCTGGTGGGAGGGGCCCCACCATCTCCTCACGTCACTGCTGAGGAGGGGGCGGTTCCAGGACCCCGGTGTCCCGCCTGAGGACTGCAGCAGACACGGCGGGGAGACAGAAAAGTCTGTATTTCACACATCCCTCGGTGCCCCGGCCGTGCACAGGGCCTACAGCAGGTCGTAGAAGTAGTCCAGGCCCTGGCCCAGCTCCCAGATGGACAGCCCGACACCCAGCTCCCTGGCCAGCTCCAGACGCACCTGCACGGACTGCAGAGGGTGCCGTGGGCCTCCAGTGCTCGTCCCCTGCCTGAACCCCTCATCCCCAACGGGGGCAGCTCGGACCCCACGCTGGCTCCGCTGCCCACCCCCAAGACTACGTACCTTCAGTGTTGGGTAGAACATGACGTGCCTCCCGCCACGGCTCCTGTAAGACAGAGGACCATCTGCCTCCCGCCCCCGGTGCCCCGGCCCCCCACCCCTCGCCCCCGGCCTCGACCTGCACACTCACTTCTTGTACTCGAAGAAGTGCTCCGCGGCCTGCGTGTCCCACACCATCTGGGGCCTGTGCTCCTTCAGCGTCTGGATGTACCTGGGGGCGGGGCGCAGGCTGTGAGGCCTCGTCCGCAGCCCCCACGGAAGGGGGGGCATTGTCCCCAATGTCCAGGGAGCGTCAGCAGCACGTCAGCTGTGCGGAGGGCAACGCATGTGCCCTGGACTCCAGGGCGTGGGGCGGGGCCGCCGCGCTCCGCACGCGCTCGGGGCCTGGGGGCGGGGCAGGAGAAGGCCTGAAAGGTGACCCCCATAAACCCCCAAATTCAATGAGAACCAAGCGCAACAACGCGGGACGCACACGAGGGCCCCTACGTCGACCGAAGCAGGTGCTGGGCGACCTGCAAGTACCGGAAAGGCGCTGACAACGTAGCAAAGAGGCCCCCAAAGAGAGCGACAAGCCACCTGGAGCTCAGCAGCCGCTGCCACTGCCCGATGCACGTGAGCACGCGGCCCCACAGGCAGCCCGGGCCCCCCACCCCACCGGCCAGCTCCAGGCCGAGGGCCGGGGTGCGGGGCTCACCTGGGCCCCAGGACGGGCTCGCGGGCGCCCCTGGAGGCCGAGTGGTCGGTGCCGTAGAAGTTCAGCCCCAGGAGGATCTTGCTGCGCCACCTGGCGGCGGGGTCCAGCACCTGCACGCAGGCTCGCACCCAGGGCAGCGGCGCGTTGGGGCTGGGCCTGCGGGGCGGGGGCGGGGCCGTCAGCGGCTGGGGGGGAGGGGCGGGGCCTGTGGGACAGGAGGGGGAGGGGCCGTCAGAGGTTGGCGGGGGCATGGGCGGGGCAGCAGCCCAGGCTCCCAGGGCAGAGGCCCCGCCTACAGGGGTGCGGAGGGCATGGCAGGCCTGGTGCCCACTGGTGTGGCTGGACACCCTAAATGGCCCTGCCACGGGGGCTGCCCACTACTGTCACGTGCCCCCCGAAGGAAAAGGCCGCCCAGCACAGTTGTGGGTCTTGGAGAAGGGACAGGCCCCCAGCAGTGTGCCCCGGGGGCAGGCGGGAAGCCAGGCAGCGCCCCTGTGGGGGTCCCGCTGCCAGGCCTGGAGCCGTGGGCAGCCGTGGGCTGGCGTGGGCGCTCCTGCCAGCCCGCACTCACTGCTGGGCGCCAGGGTAGTCGTAGGTCATGAGGCTGAAGCCGTCCAGCACCGGGGCCAGCTGCTCCCACTCCTTGTGTGTGAATGCGCCCGGCTGGTCCGTCCTGCATGAGAGGGACAGCCACACGGCCATGGTGCGGCCTGCGGCCCTCCCCTCCCGGACCCTCAGCTTCCGCCACATGGTGCACACCTCCCTCCTCCATCACCCAGGCTGGCCGCAGTCCCTGGGCCCCACTGTGGAGCTGCCCCCACCGCTGGGGACCCCACCTTGCACGGTGCTAAGTGCCCTGGCCCAGAGAACCCCCCCCATGGTCTCCAGCAGTGCCCCCCTCATGGCCCTGCCCCCGTGGCCTTACCCTCCCCCACCCTCCCCCACCCACACCATGAACCTGCCTGCCCTCCACTACCCTCCCCAAGCCCTCCCCAAGCCCACCCCTTCTGCCTGTGGTCACTGCCCCCAGATGCCACTGGCCCCCAGATGCCACTCACCCCCAGAGCAGCCTCAAAGCAGCCCAGGTGGGGGCCTCACCAGTGACAGGCGGGAGGCCCGCCCACTATGCAGATGCCCACATCTGTGTCCCTGGGGGCCCCTGCCAGCTGTCACCTGCTCACACACAGGGGTCAGGGCGGAGCCACTGGCCAGACACCCCTCAGCATCCAGCTTGGACCCCCACGGTGCCCACACTGCCACCCTCGAAGCCTGTCCCACAGGTGACCTGTGCCCACCACCCTCAAAGGGACCCCCACCCCACCCATCACCTTCCTGACCACCTGCCTGGCTGAAGAGCGGGAACCCCAGGGCAGCCCGCCTCAGGGTGGACACCTGCCCGGGGGGACCCCGGTAGCACCGGCAGTGGGGACAGTGGGCGAGGCTGGGCTCAGCGGGCCCCGGAAGGAAGCTGCCCCGTGTGGAGGTCAGCCTGAGGCTACCTAAGGGGGCCGCCCAGGGCTCAGGAGCCGCAGACACTGGGAGACACGGCTGCTATTACAATCCAACCAGTGTGTCCAGCCAAGCGTGAGGCTGAGCAAAAGCTCCAGGGCTGGAGGACAGTGGCAGCTCCGCGGACCGGCTGTGACCTTGGGTGCAGGGCTCAAGGTCAGCTCCAGGAGGAGGGCCCAGGACACAGCAGATAGAGGTGCCTCCCACACCCCGGAGTTCCCGTGCAGGCCGCCCCACGGGCCAGGCGATCAGGCGTGGGGAGGGGGATGACAGTGTGAACGAGACAAATCTGGGCCCCACCCCCGAAGGCACACGGCCACTGTGCCCATGGTCCCCTCCCCCTGGGGGTCAGCAGAGGAGCAGCCACCTCAGCTCACATGCCCACTTCCTGCCCGGAGCTGCCTGGGCAGAGGGCCCTGGTGGAAAAGGGCCTTGCAGGTCAGAGGTCAGCTTCTCCAGGGGTGCCCACCCGCCAGCGGCTGTCAGTAGACTTGAACCCAAGACTCCACCCCTCTCGTGAACCTTCCAAGCCCTCGCGGGAGGAGGGGGCACTCACCCAGGGATGACGGCCGGGGGGATGACCAGGATGACCAGCAGGTGGGCCTGGTGTAGCGCTTCGGCCACGTGGGTGAGCACATGGATGAGGCCCCTGTGGGGAGCAGGGGAGACTCAGGAGGCAGCCCGGGCGCTTCCCGCCCTGCAGACACGGGCAGCGAGGCCCCAGATGCGCACAAGTGGGCAGGAGGGGCACAGTGGGGGGTGCTGGGTGAGTCCCCCCACTTGAGCCCGGATGTGGGGCAGGAGTGTCTCCGGGGCCACCGGGTGGGGGGTGGTCTCAGACTCCTCGGCCCCCGGAGTTCGGGAGGGGGCAGCGTGTCCAACACCGGGGAGACCAGCCTGGCTCCCATCACGTCCTGGGGACCCATCAGGATGCCCCCGCCTCACGGGCAGCACGTGGACCACTGAGCGGCTGGTGCCATGAGCCCCGGTCCCTCTGGACACCGTGTACCCACTCGGGCCTGGACCCAGGTCACTGTGTGGGGGGCGGAGCCTGGTGAGCCCCTCAGAAGCCGCCCATCTGCAAAGTGGGTGCTGAGCCCCCCACAGGACCATGGTGGCTTTGCAGAGTCTCCCGGGGTCCCGAGCTCAGTGGGGGACCCCTGCACACGGGGTGGGCAGTCCAGGGCGCCTCCAGGGGAGCACCTCACGCAGGCCAGGCCTCGCCCTAGGCCCGCAGCAGCTCTGTCCCGGCTGTCATGCTGCCCTCACCACCTGTCCCTGTCACACGCGTCCTGGCTTTCGGGACGACCCCGGGGACTGTCTTTGCGTGAGAAGGGGGGCGGCCTCTGGGGCACCACCCATCCAGCCAGGTGTCTGCTGGGACAGAGTCCCGGGGGCCACCCCGTCACCTGTGTGCAGACACGGGGACCACTCACGTGTGCTCCTGGCCCAGCAGCTGGCTCCAGACCTCCACCACAAAGCCGTCAAAATGCTGGCTCTGAAAGGATGGGGTCCAGTGACCCGGGAGCGATGGCGGCAGGCGGCACGGGGGCCTTCCCGGGGGGCACATGGGGGTCCCCACAGGAACCAGCAGCAGAGGCCAGGGCTCCTGTGTGCTGTCCACTCCTGGCGTCCCTGCACCCCAATCCCTGCGGCCCAGCACTGGACAGCTGGACGGGTCACTCCCAGGTTAGCGGGCAGCTGGGCATGGTCCATGGAACGGCCCCCGGCCCTGGGGTCCCCGCAGTCACGAGGCAGCCCCGGGGAGCGCCAGGCCTCACCTTGGCCACCTGGACCACGGTCTTGCTGAGCTCCTCTATCTCGTCCTCACTGTTCCACACGCTCCGGAAGTCCTCACGAGTCCAGTCCTCAAACAGGAGCCGCGGCACTGGGGACGGCCCACGGGGGCGTGACCCTCCTGCGCCCCCTGTGCCCACCCACACGGGGGCCCGTGGCCTGAGCAGAGTGACTGCACAGCTGGGCACCCAGCGCACTTGACCCAGCATGTGGCCACCTGTGAGCTGCAGGGGCCACGGGGTGAACGAAGAACTGGGAGGGCGAGTGCACAGGCAAAGGGGCGTGGCCTTGGGGAGCTGGGGGCTCGGGGGCCACAGGACCGGGCTGCACGGGGGGCCGGCCTTGTTTCTGAGCGGTGAGGGGCGTGGCCGACATGGCGGGCAGCACAGCCTGGATCAGCAGACTCGGGCGAAGACCCCAGGGCCCATCACCTGCTCTCGGGGAGGTTGCAGCAGCCCGGCCTCCACCCCTCAGCATGCAGCCTGACGCCAGACTCACCGATGCGCAGGCCCTTGGCCTGCTTCCTGACCGCTCGCATCCACCCTGTGGGGCGTGAGGACAGTCAACGCGGGACACAGCCCCACACCCACCCTGAGGAGGACATGCTGGGCCACACACGGGAGAGTGAGGGGAGGCAGATGGAACCCCGAGCTGGAGCCCGGCTCCTTGTCCCGCATGGCTGGGGCAGCTCAGCCCCCGAGGCTGCAGGGGGACAAGAGGTCACACCCAGGCCACCACCCCAAGGGGCCTGGGACTGTGCTGTTGGGACAGCTGGGCCTTCACCCCCGCGGGCAGCCCGACACTGTGCAAACTGCCAGGGGACAGGGGTGCAGACATACCCACACACACCACCACACACACACATGTAGACACACATTTACACACAGACACACACACGCCCTGGGCCTGGGGACGAGCGATGTGAGACCTGGGTCCACGTCGTGAAGACCTGTGACCTCGAACATCTCGCGGCCGCGCCTCTTCAGCTGCAGCCACACTGGCGAGATGTGCGTGAACTTGCCCCCGAAGACCTTGGCGACGTCGTAGCCGTGGCTGTTCCACTGAAGGCGGATGGAGAATGGTTGAGCTTCCCTGGACGGGGCGCCACCGGCCCCCCTGTGCCACGCAGATCAGCCCGAGGACCCCTCCATGGGTCCCACCGCTTCTCCAGGAGCCACGTCTCCTGCTGCGGCCCTGCAGCCGGCACGTGCACCCTGGCTGCCGCAGTGTCCCCGGGACCAGCCTGTCCAACCAGGGCCCGGCTTACTGGAGTGACGTAGCCCAGGACGTCCCCTGCAAAGTGCCTTTCACGGGCCTTGGCCGGGCAGTAGCTGCGGTGCTCGAGGACCACGTCCTCAGCTCTGGGGTCTGTCACCACCAGGTCCCGGTCCTGGGCAGGTTTGTCTGAAAACTGAGTCTGAAACGAGGGGCAGGGAGAAGCCATCAGTGCCTGCTGGACTCGGGCCAGGGGCGCTGGGGGCAGAGCCAGGGACCGTGTCGAGGGTCAGCACCGTGCAGCTGAGCAGGACACAGCAGGGAAAGGCCGGCAAACCCCAAGATGCACTCTGCCTCCTGGGCCATCCTGCTGACTCACTCACGCCGTGGACAGAACAGGACTAGGTGGGACAGGGGCTGGCGTCCAAAGCAGCAGAAGCCGCGTGAGGACTGCGACCTGGACTTGGTTGCAGAGGATGGCCCAGAGGGAGAGGCACGCCCTCAGGCCTCGGCCCCAGAAGCTGCTCCCTCTGATGGGGTCCAGTGAGAGCGCCAGGGCGGTACTGGGCCGGCCACATGAGGAGGCCCAGCCTCCTGGCTCACATGCCCCGGTGGCAGGAAGGAGGGTCAGCCCTCACCTTCTCCAGCAGTGTCTTCGAGGCGGCCTTCTTGGCATCTGACTTTGACAGGGTGCTCTGAACAGAGCCACAGGCCAGAGCGAGCCAGAACGTGCTGACAAGAGCCTTCATGGTGGGCGCAGTACAGTGGGGTCCAGCCTCAGGGTCCAGGGGGCTGCAGACAGAGCAGAACACGTGAGACCACCAGCAGCATGAGTACACCTTTTGCCGACTATGGCACTTGTCCTAACAGGGCCTGGGTCTTTGCAGCACCGTGCCCTGGACCAGCCCCGATGGCTGCAATCCGGCTCCCAGAACCGCATCAGTCGTGGTAGAGATCATGGAGGAAAACACCCACAGAGCTTATTACCACGTAAGAACACAACACCGTGTTAGGAAACAAAGCAAAGCTAAAGATAAAAAGCAGAAAACAGAACAGGCTTGGCAGTGAATTTCTATCCACGACATGCAAAGAACTCTAACCAATCAAGAACAAAAGATGCTCTGGTAGGAAGAGCTCCACCACAAAAATGCGGGACGTGATGAGGGGCACCACAGAGAACCCCGAGCCCCAGACATGCCACCCCAGCTTCACCAGAAGTCAGAGGATGGAACTGAAGTGAGATGGTCGGTGTTTACAGGAACCGGAGAGGACGCTGGTGAGGAGACCTTTCAGGACGAGTCTCCACAATCACAGTACTTCCCAGCATGTTCCCTTTCTTTCACCAGTTCCAACCTGGTTAAGTCCCCACCCACAGGGAAGACCCGTGAGATGTGCAGCCTAAACGCCAGGAACATGGTTGCCCATGGTGCTGCTTTGTGCAGACGCTGGGAAGCCTGTTCAACACAGCCTGTCCTCACCTACTCTCCCGTGTTCACCCACAGAAGACAGCACGGGAGTGCACTGAACAGCAGGTGAGCGGCTTCGAACCTGCGGGTCCTGCCGCACCCTTCTGGCTTCCTGCGAGCCTCCCGCTTTGCTGCCCTGGACCATCACCAGCTGGGTCCCCTGCCGGGCACCTGAGTAACAAGCAGGCCCAGCCTAGCTGGCATCCTTGATGGAGCTTTCGAGATTTTAATTTTTTTTATTGTTTTGACAGAGATACAGAGGAGACAGAGAGAAGGGGGAGGGCCCAGAGCAGTCTCCATAGTTGCACATCATTGGTTTTTCCACATAGTTTCATTCCACAGGTGGGCGCAGGGCTGCACAGGGCAGGAACTGGGCCGGGGTCTTCACCCTGGTGAGAACTGAACTGGGGGAACTCCCCAGTTCAGCATATGGGTCCACATGGGCTGGGGCCAGGATTTGATCCTCAGTCCCTGGGGCTGCAAAGTGAGCACTTAACCCACTGAGCCATCCCGGCTTCCCCTTGATGCGGCTTTCAGATGTGCAGGTGACAAGTGCATCAGCTGCATCAGGGCCCTGGCATGTGCTCCTTGCAGACCACCTGAGGGGCCATCCCCTGCCCAGCGGGTGGCATGCACAGTGACAGCAGCCAACCCCATCAGGAGCTGGCAGGGCGAGGGCCCCCTCCAAAACCCTCCTCTCAACCCGCTTCCAAGAGTGGAGCAGGCCACTGTGTTCCGGGCTGTCACCCAGAGGTGACCTGGGTCCTGTGGTGCAGGCTGGGGACCCCAGCTGCCCCCGGCAATGGCCTTCCGGGCTGTAACACCAGAGTGGACCTGCACAGGCCGCAGAGCACGGCCCCAGAGCGGGCAGCCCAGGGGTCTCCTCCCCTGGAGCATGAGGGGCCTGGCCCACAGGCTTCTGAGGACAGAAGGGACACGAAGCTGCCGGAAAGGGCAGTGCTCAGCACGACTGCTATGGCTACGCCGAGAGGGTGTGGGGGAAGGATGGACAGACCCACGTGCAGATCACCGCTCTCTGCCCCGTCCCCTCCCCACCCGCCCTGCTCAGGGACACGTCCCGGGATCAGATTCAAGGACAGCAACCTCTACCACCCCAGTCTGGCCATTGTGACAAGTTGGACCCTTGGGCACAGGCCCAGAGTTGCCCACCCACCGCTCCTCTGGCAGGGCTGGCACAGCAGCTGTGAGGGGGATGGGGATCCAGGCAGCCCAGTCCCTGAGGCCACACATTTCCACGTGCTGTGGAGCTGAGGTGAGAACTGTGCACATGGGGGGACCAGAGGCTGCTCCTCAGCCCCGGGGTGGGGGTCTGAGTCGCTGAGCATGACAGGGGTGAGGCGAAGCAGGAAGGGGCTGCCCCAGAGTAACAGCCTGCCACCCCCCTGCACACAGGTAGACTGACCCCTGTGCCTAACCGTGACCACAGAAGGAACAGGACAGGGTGCAGAGGGGCCCATCTGGAGGAAGACAGGCCCTGCCAGCTTCGGTGCCTGCAGGGAGGAAGGCGGGCCAGACTGAGCTGGAGACCTGGGTTGGCACTGCCGCTGGCTACCTGTGCCCGGTGGGCCTGCTCTGGGATAAGCGGTCACATCAGAAGCACCTGGAGCGCTGGGCTGCTCCCTGACTGGCCACGGAACTTTCTGGACCAGCTGCCCGGAACTGGGTGGTGGGACCCCATGGGTAAGCCGTGTGGCGTGTGGGGGGCAGAGATGGAGTGAGGCCCTGTGTGGGCACCTCCCCAGCTGCTCCCTGCGGGCAGGTGTCCGCCGGGCCACTGTGCCTGAGACATAGCGCTCTTCTCACAGCTGAACGCCGGACCCACATACCCTGTGCTTGTGTCACATGTTCTGTTCCTACATACCAAAGACCTCCTTTGAGTGGAATGGCCCCTGCAGAGGGAGTGTGCTGTGTCGTGACCAGTGTGAACTTGTGGTCACCCAGAGAGCACACTAGGAGGCGGGGTCTCACACCCGCTGTGTGATGGCTACCGCCCGAGAGCCTAGCACTGGGGCTCTGAGCTCCCAGGGGTATTTCAGCAGTGACCAAGGGGCAGCGGTCACAGCAGTGACTTTCAGGTGTTTTTTGTGGAGACACAGTAAGCAAGCATGCCATAACCCAGTACATGTGTGTACGTGTCGCATGTGCGACACATACACATGTGCGGTGACAGTGGCCGATCACAGCTCCCCGCTGTGATGCAAAGTGACTCCTCTTCTGTCTCATTTTCAAGACGCTGGCTTTGACCTGTTGACTGGGCGTCGCTATTCAGTGATGTTCCCTGAGAATCTGTCCCGGACACAGGGCTGGGCCCTGAGCTGAGGCAAGTGTATCAGTCACACATCAGATTCTCGCCCTTGAGGGCAAATTCTGGAGCCAACAGAGTCCTTGCAGGAGGGATGAATGGAGGCGGACGTTTAATGGCCGCATGCGAGTTCCCCGGTGAGCTTTCCACAACCCAGGCCTGGGCCCTGTGGTCAGTCCCGGTCACGGAGGAGGGAGGGGACGGAAGAGCGCGTGGACACTGCACTGACGCCACAGGGCGATGGAAATGGGCATGCTGTCCCCTGACCTCAGCCCTAGTGACCTGGGAAGCCAGGGTCAGGCGAGCCACCTTCCAGCGTGGAAACCCGCGCTGTCACGGGTGGGGTCCAGACTAGTGCACCCCAACAAGCATGCGGCCCCGGGCCCGCCCCGTGTCACTCTGCGTGCTCGTGTCCCCCCAGGCGCGTCCACACCGGGGCGCTCGGGGCCTCCCACGCACGTTCCCACCCACACGCGTCCTGGCGCCCCCGTGCGCGCGCCCTCGGCCACAGACGCCGTCCCAGCGCCGCGCCCGCGCTCCAGCCCTCACGCACGCCGCGCACTTCGCGGAGGGGAGCTGGGACCGCGCGAGGAGGAGGAGGAGCCGGCGCCGGGACGCGGGACGCGGGACGCGGGACGCCGACACCTCCCCGGCCGGCCCTCGCGGGGCTCACCTTCATGTCCCGAAGGCCGGCCAGACCACCCTCACGCACAGCCGGAAGCCGCCCGTGCGCGCCGCCGGAAGCCCCGCCCCGAACGCCCGCGTGAGGGGCGGGGCCTGGACGGGGGCGGGGCCTGTTCTCTAGCCCAGGGTCCGTGCCGCTGTGAAGGAGCCGGGAGAAGGGCGGGATATATCTGGAGACGTCACGTCGCGGGGCGGGCCTTAGGGGGCGGAGGCACAGACCTAAGGGGGGGCGGGGCCTGGATGAGGGCGGGGCCTGTTCATTAGCCCAGGGTCCGGGCCGATGTGAAGGAGCCGGGAGAGGGGCGGGATCTATCTGCAGACGCCACGTCGCGGGGCGGGCCTAAGTGGGCGGGGCCACAGACCTAAGTGGGCGGGGCCTGACTGGCCGGGGGCGGGTCGAGGGGGGAGGAGTCTGGGTGGAGGCGGGGCCGAGGAAGATGCAGGGGCCCACGGAGGTTCCCGGACTCCAGGATGTGAGGACCGAGATACGGGGCGGTGCACGGAGTGCCGGGCGTTGCGCAAGCCCCGGGCCCCCTGGGGGAGCCCGCCGCCCTCGCCTCCCCAGCGCACGCGCTGCTCGGAAGCTGGGCGCCGGTTGCGACGTCTGTGCTGCGGCCACGTGGTGACCACCAGGGGTCGCCGGAGGCTCGGGATCGCTGCCCGGAGTGGGCACCGCGCAAGGCTGACCTCACCCGCTTGCACGTGCTCTCTCGTGGACGTGGACGCGGGCACCTCCTCTCAGAGCCTTCCTCCTGCCCCTCCAGGGGCCGCCCCCCAGCCCAGCCCACCTCCGCCGCCTCCCATCTCTTTCTGGGTGAGCGCATCTCAGCTCCGGTCACCATCCACGGGCCCGTGGTGACCACACGCTGTCTGGAGCAGGGACACGAAAGCCGCACATAGCCCGACACCCAGCGCTGTCCGTGTCCTCGCCTCCAGGGATGGAGGCACCATCGTGCACGTCTCACAAGCTGGAACCCCTAGAGGAAAACAGAAGCCCACGTCCATCTCGGCCCCTAGCAAGAGGAGTCAGGGCTCCCGGGGTGGACTGAACACACACGAGGTCGGTCATCACACCTGACAGGGGCAGACAGATGCCCCCTACCCGTCCCTAGCCGTTCCCGGCAGCTTCCTGCAGAAAACTGCACAGCCCATCCCCACCCTGGCCCTGCCCAGCCTGCCGGCCTAGTATGCACTGCAGGCTATTTCCCTTTTCTGCTGCTTGAGAGCCTTCTCCCTGAGCTGAACTTTGTTCTCTTTCTTCCAGCTCACGTTTTCTTCTTTCTCTTCCCCATATTTCCTGCCAGCTGTCCCCACAGTCTTCCCGGAGGTGGGGTTGGGTTGACGTGCCAACTGACACATAGTCAAGTGTCCCTGGCCAGCCTGATCCATAGGGTAATGACTCCAAGCTGGGCAGAGCTCTGCAAGAGGGTCTCCATACGCGATGCTGGAGGGCCTGCCAGGTGTGAGGCTCTAGGAATGCTAAGGAGACCCCAGGTCTCCTGGTGAGGAAGGCAGTCCCCTTGGTTGGGATCGTAGTCAGTTCAGAGGTCTTTGGAGCTACAGACTTGCAAAGTCACTCTGGGCCACATTGCAGACCCCAAGAGCAGATGCGAAAAATAGGCAGACACTACCCACCGAAGGCCCAGGCTCTGAGCTGCCAGCCCCGGTCAGCCCACCCCCACAGTATCCTACTTCTTGCCCCGTGCCCAACCCTGCCTGTCTGCAGTGGGTACAGTCTAGATAAGGGCAGGGACAGGCCCCATGGAGTGAGGGGCCCTGCAGAGATGAGCCCTCCTGCTGCTAGCTGAACACCTGCCCCAGGTCTGGGGACACCTACATGGCCAGAGTGTCCCACTCCGGGTGCACCGGGCCAGCTGCGGGTCCCCAGCCTGAAGTTGCCTGTCCAGGGTGACCTCTAGGGAGCTCCTGAGTCCCTGTGGGGAGCTGACCCCGTAAGAGCACTCCACACCCGTGGCTGTGGGGCTGCTGGGGATCTTCAGGTTGTCCAGCGCTCCCGGCGGGGGGTGGCAGGCGGCCCTGGGCCTCTCCTCATTGGCAGAGTCAGCACAAGGCAAGGCCCTTCCTGGCAAGGGTAACTCATGACTTGTCCTGTTTTAACGGGGTGGCCTTGGCTGGGGGGGTCGCTCCAAGGGCAGGGCCTCGGCCACTATCACCAACCATGTCCTGTCACTCCTGGGTCCCCAAACATCCCAGGGTTGAGGCCGGAAGTCCAGGAAGAGAAACGCACGTCAGGACTTCCTGCTGCTGAGTCCTCCCCGCGCCTGTGGATGGAGGCATCCTCCCTTCGTGCTGGGATAAGCAAAGTCCAGAGTGCGAAGGGCAGGGAGTGGGGCACCTCACAGGCAGCGGAAGCTTCTGGACGCAGCTCCAGAGCCAGCACGGCAGACTTCCTTTCTGGGTCCCAGGTGTGGACCCCCACCAGCTCGTCTGGCCTTGGCCGGGGGACGGCTGTGACTAGGGCATTGTGTGCTGTCCAGTGGGGGGCTGGGCAGGCACTGGGCCCCAGGTGGCATCTGTGGCAGGTGGGTGGCCCTGCACAGATGGGCTGTGTGGTTCGCGGCATCTGTGGTGGGTTGAGTGTGTCTCATCATTCGACAGCCACCGTGAAGGGCCCCAAAGGGAAAAGACGGATGGATGGGTGTCAACATGGCCAGAGGGGCAGCATTGTATGGTGATGGTAGCGGGGCAAACAGTGGACTCCAAAAGATTGTTCCCCGTCCCAAGCCCCTGGCACCTACGACAGTGGCCTTATTTGCAAATAGAGTAAGGTGACCAGATTTTAACATTGGTAAAGCGGGACACCATTGACCGGGGGGGAGGGGGTTCGTGAATAAAAATTTGGTCTATCTCCCGCCGTTCCCTAGCTTGTTGTGCGTTCTTTCCAAAAATTGGGACTTTTTTAAAATGCCGCGGGACGCGGGACAAATTGTTAAAAATCGGGACTGTCCCGCCAAAAGCAGGATGTCTGGTCACCTTAAAATAGAGTCTTGGGGGAAGCCGGGATGGCTCAGTGGGTTAAGCTCTCACTTTGCAGCCCCGGGGACCGGGGATCAAATCCCGGCTCCAGCCCGTGCGGACCCATATGCTGAACTGGGAGCTCCCCCAGTTCAGTTCTCTCTCTGTCTCTGTATCTCTCTCTCTCTCTCTCTGTTAAAAAATAAATAAATAAAAATATATATAAAAAAAAAAATAGAGTCTTGGTAGATGTGGTTAGGGGTCCTGGGGTGAGAGCATCTCTCATTTAGGGTGAACCCTGAATCCAATGACTGAGATCCAACCACTGCCATTCTTAGAAGAGAGAAGGAGGCTTGTCATACACAGACACACGAGATGACGGAGGCAGAACGGGGGTCACACAGCCTCAAGCCAAGGAGGCGGCAGCCACCAGAGGCTAGAATGGAAGTGAGGAACAGACTCTCTCGGAGCCGCGGGGGAGACCAGCCCGGCCGATGCCTTGATCATGGACTTCTGGTCTCCAGAGCAGGGAGAGAATAGATCGATTGCTGTTGTTTTTTTTAAGCCACCTCTTTGTGGTCATTTGTTACGGCAGACCCAGGACACGACTCACGGTGCTCAAAGGCCTGAATTGGTATTTCTCAGTATCCCCCCCCCCCCGAAGCAGTTTTTCATAGGCTGGTGTACATTCTCTCTGCTCGTCCTGGCTGAGCCCGTAGAGGGTGGACAGCGGCCTGTGATGGAAGCTCTTGCCACAAAACCACTGAACCATAAGGCCCAGTCTGTGGCAGGCCTGGCCTTTAAGGTCCATCAAAGCGTGTATTTTCCGCAGGTAACTTAGGGAGCCTGGAGGCCCTGGGTCCCTATTCTGGGGGTGAACAGGACATCCTGGGGGGTGCCAGGACTTTCAGAGCCACCTCCGGCCCCTCTCTCCTGGTTGGTGTCACCAGCTGCACTGTGGCCGTTTACTGACGATTGACAGTGCGTGCTAAGCCCCTTCGACCCCTGGGAGAGTGAGTGGCTGTGGTCTCGATGACAAACCACAGGACAGGGTGGGGGGCATGCTGACATGCCCCAGGCCCTGAAGGCCTCAGAAACTTCAATGACACAGCTCCCCTGGGCATGGGGACAGGTACTAATTAGGATGTCACAGAGTGACAGGGTGTCACAGAGCTGCCAACCCCAGGGCGGAGACATTGGTGGCTTGAGGGCCGGGGTGGTAGAGAACACAGGGCTCACCCTCATGGCCGGAAATGGGGCTCCGGCTTTCAGAACCCTGTCCCGAGGGAGTTAGGATGGAAAGGGGGCAGGCACTCATGTCCCCAAAGGTGCTCACATCACCATCTGTGAGGGGCTGAATTGTGTCCCCTAAACGTTCACGTGCTGACGCCCCTCAGCGTGTGAGCTGACTTGGGTCATTGCAGATTGAATCCATGAAGATGAGTTCATACTGGGGTAGGGTGAGCCTGTAATCTAATGTGACTCATGTCCTTAGAAAAAGGGGGAATTGGGCCACAGAAAGATGAACACAGAGCAAAGGTGGGCATCTGGGAACCGAGTCACAGCTCAGAGAAGCCAGTCCTGCCAATATAGGCTTCGTGTCTGCAGGACCCAGAGAGAAAAATCTGAGTTTCTTCTTCTGCATTTCATCTGGGAGCTTTCCTGGTATCTGAACCCTGTTTTAACACAGGCTGCCCAGACTCCAGCTCCCCAGGAAGTGGCTGCCCAGGCTGGCTCAGCCAACCCAGGTCACCGGCGGTCCCGGTTCCGCTCCTCAGTCCTTCACCTTAAACATTCTATAGTCACCATCCTGTGGTTCTCCCAGCGCTCAGCCTTCCCTGTCTGGGTGCAACTTCACGTTGGAACCTGACTCCCAGGTGTCAAAGGATGAGGCCGGCCAGGGGGCTTTGAGGGCAACTGAGTTGTCTCTTACCAAGTTACGCCTTCCGTGGATGTCATTACAGGGTCTTCAAGACAATTTCATGCAATGAGGGGAGGCCTGGGGACCCCCAGTTTACCCCGTTTACCACACTGTGGTTCTCCGGGCCCTGCCAGCACTCCAGCTTCCTCATGGGACGTGGGGAGGCCCAAGGGTCAACTTCTGTGGCTGATTTTGCAACAGTCCGAATCCAGCTGTGTGTGGCTTTGAGCTCAGCTCGGTGGCTGCACGCTGAGCTCTGTGGACACAGGGAGCTCCTGCCTGTTGGGTGGGCACTTAGAGACCCGAGCTCCTCACGCTCCTTCTTCAGGTGGTACAGCTTCATGTGAAGCAGCCTCCCCGCCCCCACAAAAGTTTGAATTCCTCCTGCTCTGCACACTGTGCATGGCCAGGGATGTACGTACTCAATCCCCAGAGTCAGGCTTCTCCAGGCATGCCACCAGGTGGGTGCCAAGGACTGCCTCACGCCCGCCCCTGAACTGGCATGGTGCTCAGGGCTTCTAGCCATGCCGGGACCAGGCCACTAACCCTCGTTTTCTGGATCCCTGTCTGAAACCCTCCCCGGAGGTCACGGGATGGAAACTGGGTCACTTGTAAAAGCCACAGGTCTGAGCAGGCTCAGGTCTGGGTGGGAGCTGAGACACAGCCCTCTACCGTGCACGGTGCCCTCCGACACCTTGGCCACGCCGCAGGCTCCTCATTTCCTCCTCGATGCCAGTGTCAGGCTTGGTCTGTGGAACCCTCACTTCCCGCTGGCCACAGATGGAGAGAAGAGATACAGGCCCCACCCCCGCCCTGGGGAACTGTGCCGTGGCCATGAGTGGCTAAAATGTCCAGTTCACACAATTTAAAGATTTAGTTTTATTGTTTTTGATAGAGAGAGATACAGAGACAGAGAGAAGGGGGAGGGCCCAGAACAGTCTCTATAGTTGCACATCATTGGTTTTTCCACATAGTTTCATTTCACAGGTGGGTGCGGGGCTGCACAGGGCAGGAACTGGGCCAGGGTCTTGCCCCGGTGAGAACTGAACTGGGGTCTCTCCTCAGTTCAGCATATGGGTCCACATGGGCTGGGGCCGGGATTCGATCCTCGGTCCCCAGGGCTGCAAAGTGAGCGCCTAACCCACTGAGCCATCCCGGCTTCCCCCAGTTCACACAATTTAAGGAATAAAATTGTTTCCCAGCGCTGCCCACTCCCAAAGGCAGCCTGGACACCCCCACCCCGAGGAGGAGTGACTGTGGCCGGGGAAGGCTGCGTGGGCTCAGGCCCGGAGCCAGACGTCAATAAGTGATCTGCACAGTTTGTCTGGGAAGATAAAGGCCCTGATGGGATGGGAAGTGTAGGGCCTTCCTCATGCCATCCATCTGTGTGTCTACACACACACACACACACACACACACACACACACACACACGCACACACATCTTCCCAGGAGGGAATAATCTGGGGGTTGCCCCTCATCCAGGAAGCACAGCTCTTTGGGAGGTCAGGGAAGGAGGTGAAACTGCCCCGTTAGGAGGATGGGGGTCTCTGTAGGCTCCGGTTGCCCGCTGGGGGCCTGCCCCTTCCTCCACCCCGCAGGCTGGACCTCTCACTGGGCACTGAAGGAGTGAGCCAGGGTGGGACAGACGTCTCGTCTCACTGGTGGCATGGGCCACTTCCAGGCATGGAGCCCGGATAACCCCACGAGGAGGGAGCTTCCCAAAGGGGAGCTGAGCTGGCCACCTGCTCTCCCCGCAGACTTGCTGGGCGTCCTGCCCTGGGGCCCCCAGGGCCCGCCTTTGCCTTCACCTCCCAGGGGTGCAGAGGCGGGTGGGGGCAGCGGTAGCAACGGGCCCTGAGGGATGGGATTGGGACGAGCAGGCCTTTCTCCTCAGGTGGGGTTGGCTCTGGAAGGCAAGGCCCTTCTGGGCAGGGGCAACTCATAACTTGTCCTGTGTTAAAGGGGACCCCCTTGGCTGGGGGTCGCCCCAAAGGCAGAGCTCTGCTCGCATACCCGCCCCCCCCCCCCAGGGCGGGCGGCAAGTTGCCCCAGAGCCTGGGCCGGGCCGGTCGGTGGGGTCTGGCTGGGCAGCGTCCTGGGGAGCCCAGTGCAGCCCCGCTCGCGGCGTCCGCCTGCAGGGGGCGCCCTCGCGCCCACCATGACACGGCCTCCCTCGACGTGCTCGTCCCCGCGCGGCGGCCGCGCGTGCGTGCGTGTGTGCGTGCGTGCGTGAGTGCGCGCGCGGCGGCGGCGGCGACCCTGAAGCGGCGCTGCGAGCCTGAGGCGACTCCGGCTGAGGCGGCTCCTTGGGCGGCTCCTCGCTGCCGACCTCACGCTCCCCGCCTCTCGTCCTGGTGCGCCAGCGCAGGCCGTTCCCCGGGCCCAAAGATGCCGGCCGTGTCCAAGGGGGACGGGATGCGGGGCCTGGCGGTCTTCATCTCCGACATCCGCAACTGTGAGCGGCCGCGGCGGCGACCCGGCCTGCGGGGCGCGGGGGCAACAGGGGTCTGAGGGGCGCAGGCCGGGGGCGCGGGGGTCTGAGGGGCGCAGGCCAGGGGCGCGGACCTGGAGGTCGGGGATCTGAGGGGCGCAGGCCGGGGACGCGGGGGTCTGAGGGGCGCAGGCCGGGGGCGCGGACCTGGAGGTCGGGGATCTGAGGGGCGCAGGCCGGGGGCGCGGGGGTCTGAGGTGGGGTATGGGGGCCTGAGGGGCGCAGGCTCGGGGTCTGAGGGGCGCTGGCCAGGGGGCGCGGGGGTCTGAGGGGGCGCAGGCCGGGGGTCTGAGGGGCGCAGGCTGGGGGTCTGAGGGGCGCAGGCTGGGAGTCTGAGGGGCGCAAGCCGGGGGTCTGAGGGGCACAGGCGGGGGGTGCGGACCTGGAGGTCGGGGGTCTGAGGGGCGCAGGCCGGGGGTACGGGGGTCTGAGGGGCACAGGCCGGGGGTGCGGGGCCGGGGTGCGGGGTCCTGGGTTCGGGGGCCTGGGGGGTTCAGGTCCGAGGTGTGGGAGGAGGACTCTGGGATGCAGGGTTTGGGGGCGCGGGTGGGGGCGTGAGGTGAGGACCTGGCGGTGCGCGTGGGGGTGCGGTGGGGGGTTCTGGCATAGGCGCCCCTCCCCAGCATGATGTCATCTCGGGCAGGCGGCGCCTTTCTAGTAATGGAGCATTTAACCCCGCGTTTTCCAAGCTCGCGTGGGTTTTGGCTCGGGGAGTGGGTATAGCGAACCCCGCGCCTTGCGGGTCGTCGAGGTGGGGGAAGCAGCCCTGATTCAGAGGCCTCACCCCGCAGGGAAGCAGGCCGGGCAGGGCGAGGTGGCATGCGTTTGGGGAAAGTGCTCTCGGGGAGGGACTCCAGGGTCCCGTCAGAGTGGGGAAATGCACCCCCAAAGCTGCCAGGGCCCACGAGGTGGGGGGCGCAGTCGGTGGTTTGCCTTCGGTGTGTAGACAGTCCTGGCGGTTTCCAGAGAAGGTCTCCTGTTCATTTGAAAGATGACCACAAAGCCCGTTTCCTGCCTGGTGTGTCTTATTTTTCCTTGTTACCCACCAAATTGTTGACTGTGACTTTTTATGGCCTTAGGTTTAATGTATATTTTGAAGAATGTTTGTAACCTCGCCTCCTTAGAGGGGGGTGGAGGAGCCAGACTGTGGAAGGTTCATACCATTTCCCCTCCCTCACTCTGCAAGAGATCCATGGGGAAACACACCCTCGGTGCTTTTGCAAGTAGGACGGACGGTAGTCTCCTTTTTCTCTTCCTCTCTCCTAGGTAATGTAATATCCAGGACAATAGCTTTTGAAATCCTAATGTATGCTGTAAAGCTAAGCGTGTGTATGCCACTACTTCATGGGTCCCCTTGGGCCAGAGCTTAGCAGCCTTAAATTAGCCGTGACGTCTGTCCTTCCATTTTGGAAGAAAAATGCCCTGCACAGGCATTGGGATGGAAACCCATTTTCTTGGACAGCTAACCACCCGGGTACACACGTGTGTTCTGTGAGAGTTCTGCATTGGACCAGAAAGTGCTTGCACGCAGTGAGGACTCGGCAGGTACCTGGTGATGGTGGACCCCAGACTGCCACCATCCTCACACTACCGACATTTGGGCTGACATTCCTTGTGTGGAGCTGTCCTGTGGTTAGCAGCAGCCCTGTCTCTACTTACTAGAAGCCTCAGTTGTGACAACTGAAAATGTTTGCAGATGTTACGCTGGGGGCAGAGTTGTAGACCTAATAGAATAAGACAGCCTCTGCCCTGAAAGAATTTATATAAGAAGGGGTGCCTAAGGCCTCTTGGGGGGCTGAGCCCAGGTCTGTTTAATATAGCTTGTTCCTCAGAATTCCCTTTCTGACCCCACTGGCTGGTCACCCTCTCATCAGGCACAGTGTTGTTCAGTTGGTGCTGTGCCCCCATGGCACTGAGCCCCATGAGGTGGAGACCACACCTGTCTCGCTCTTTGCTCTGCCCCTGCTCACTCAGCATCTGGCATGAGACCTGTGCCTAGTAAATGAATAGATGAGTGAACCAGAGAAATTTCACCTAGAAGATGCTCCTCGGCCGACTGTGTCTAAAGGGCAGGTGGAGGGCCAGCGTGTGCATGAACAGCAGGGGATTAGCAACCGGTGTGGGCTGGTGGCTAGAGATGGGATTGGAGCGCAAGCCCCACTAGAGCTGGTCTGGCTTGACCCCTGTGTGGCAGGGAGAAGGGTCGCCACTTCCCTTTCTGTCTGCCCATTTCTGATTTTGTGTGCTTACTGGTTTCTTGTGAGGATGACTGATGCAACCAGACTCCGTGGAGAGGGCACTGAGCTTGCAGAACAGGGCTGGATTCTGGTCGCCTCTCACCAGCTCCGTGACCTGAAGCCACTGGTCACTGAAACTGTTTCCTCAGCTGACAGGACGGATTTTGAGCTGAAGTATCACGAATGTATGTTTCAACTCTAAAACTGCAACTCCCTCCTGCCCTTCTGAACTGGTTTCTTCAGTTTCGCCCTTTCAGGCCATTAAGAGCTTGCCCTGCATCTGTTTGCACTTCGCTTTAGTGGTCTGTTCCCAGCTGATGGGCTGGGAAGTTACACCTCTAAGCGCTGGCAGCAATGAACATGTTCCTAGATTTGAAGAGGGGCCCTTAGTTTTTGTGGCACAGGTAGCAAACTGATTCAGTGCTTCGTAAAATTAACTTGACCCTTTCTGATTGACTTCAGCCCAGGGGCCACTGAATTTGGCTAATGTGAATTTAGTATGTGGGAATTAATGGACTGTTTGTCTCTTTTTAAAATTGGCATTTAAGATTTCTAATCCTTTTATTTAGTCCCAGTTTTTCAATAATTCTTTATTTTGAAACAAATATAGATTCACAGGACGTTGCAAAGAAATGGACAGGAAGGTCTTAGCACCCTTCAGCTGCCTCCTCTAAGGTGGACATCTCACATAACATGACAGTTTCAACATTGGGAAACATACTGGTGTAGTCTACCAGGAGCATTCACATTTCACAAGTGTTACCGCACTGACGTTGGATGTGTGTGTGTCCGTCCATGTACGTAAACCATGTGTTGGCTTAATGTCACCCCAGCCTCTATCCATCAAGATACAGAACTGCTCCATCATCACAAAGCCCCCTGTGCTACCCTGTGTAGTCCCCACCCCCGCCCCAACCCCTGATGTGCTGTCTGTCACTGCACCGCACTGCAAGGGTGCTGTGTGGGTGGGGAGTGTGGCATGTGTCCTGTTGAGGTGGCTTTCTTACCCTGCACAGTCCCTTTGAGGTCCATCAGACTATTGTATTCATTGACATTACATTCAAGCAGTCTCAAAGAAAACAACTGCTGAAATTGGGGAAAATAGTTATTTGCTATTCAGTTATTTTGGAACTTAGGTTTGCTTTTTACACACATGATTTTTAGATTGGCAAAGGAGAGTCATAGACAGTTGACGCTTGAACAACGTGGAGGTCAGCAGTGCCCTGCCCTGCACAAGTGATCCAAGTGTAACTTTTGACTCCCTGAAACTAAACTATGGTCGTTCCTCAGTATCCAAAGGGGACTGGCTCCAGGACCTTCGCGGATACCCAAATCTGCAGATGCTCAGGTCTCATGTAAAACGGGGCAGAGCAGTGCATAAGGTGGCTGCTTCATCCCCAGGTGCCCAACTGCGGAGGTGAAGCCTGGGGATACAGGGGCTGACTGTGTATTTATTGAAAACCCTCGTGTAAGAGGATCCCGTGTTTTTCAGGGATCAACTGTGTAGCTTAATACATGTCTTCAATGCAGCACCATTGACGACACTAGAGTATCATTGAAAATATCAAACACTGCTGAAAATGTTGTCAGATTCAGAATTGACCGCGACGTCTCAGGGCTGTCGTGAAAAGGGAGAAGTGATGGGCTTTTTTTTCCGGTTAGACAGTCACGCTGCCAGTGGGCGGGAAGGTGCCATGACTCCTCTGTGGCTGGGGTGGCAGGGACTGGGATGCACAGATGCTTGGAGACACTGCCATTATGCTTGGAGGCATCTTATTTAATTGCTCCAGGCACTCATACAATGAAGGGAAGCAAGTGGACAGCTGTAATTAGCCATTTGGCAAAAAACTGAATTTCCCACGTTCTTGGAGAAAATGGGAAATTTTGCTGCAGGCTCACTGATAAACGAAGAGAATCATTATCTCCTCACAGCCTTCAGCAGACTCTTGGTCCCTTCTGTGTTTGTCAGCTTGGTTGGAACTTGGCACCCCTTGGCATTATATTTTAGCATGACTGAAGTTTAAAAAAATTTATTTGTTCATAAAATCCATTTCTTATGAGTCATAAATTGGACATGGAGAAATTGAACATAAAAATTAAAATCAGCTGAAATTTCAGTGTAAAAATTAAACAGCTTGTACTTGATTTTCCTGCATAGTAATACAGATCAGAATTTTGTCAGTCTGCTTTTTAAACTTTTTTTTTTTTTAATTGTTTTTGACACAGAGAGAGAGAGAGAGAGAGA
Source organism: Craseonycteris thonglongyai (assembly GCA_004027555.1). Classification (NCBI taxonomy): domain Eukaryota; kingdom Metazoa; phylum Chordata; class Mammalia; order Chiroptera; family Craseonycteridae; genus Craseonycteris; species Craseonycteris thonglongyai. The sequence goes on from PVKE010008611.1 coordinate 40,900, forward strand.
GAGAGAGAGAGATATGCAGAGACAGAGAGAGAGCTGAACTGGGGCACTCCCCAGTTCAGCACATGGGTCTGCACGGGCCGGGGCCGGGATTCAATCCTCTGTCCCCGGCGCTACAAAGTGAGAGCTTAACCCACTGAGCCATCCCGGCTTCCCCTCAGTCTGCTTTTTAACTTTTAAAGTTAAAAAAAAAAAAAAAAATTAGTCATGACTGTACATTTTTAAAATGCTGATTTTTTGAAAAAGAGTGCTCTTCTTGCATATTTTCTTTTGCACTCTTACGCACAATTTGTATTCCTTAGAAACTGATTAAGGAAGTATGTGACGGAGGTTAAAGGGAGGGATTAGCCACCAGGAGGAGGAAGGAGCAAGCATTTGGTCCAAATTGAGTTTCCCTGCCAAGGTTGGTGGTTGCTGCTTCTAGGAATTATCTGTGTGTTCTTTCCCATGTGATCCTTCTGGCTCCTGAAGGAGGACCACTTTTTTATGACAAGTTGACATGTCCTAGTGATAAGTGTATTCTCAGCCAGATACCTAGCATTACTTTTCTTTCCTTTCAAAATGAGTTTTACTGGTTGTTTTTTTTTGGGCAACACTAATCTCAGGATTTTATAGTTTAAGAGTTCTTGGAAAGGCTGTCTTTGTGGGATTAAATGGCATTTTCTTGGCTTTTAAAATATAAAATAGTCACACCAGAGGGGAAGATTGAGTGTGACATAGGAAATAGTGTTTTGCACTAACTTGGGTACAGAGGGTGACTGTGGTGTAAGTGCCTGAGTGGGATGGCTCTGAGTTCCTCAGGATTTCACCTGATTGTTTTGCCGTTTCTTGAGCATGAGACCGTCCTCTCTTAGATCAAATTTCAGAACTTATAGGGCTCTGAAAACTAAAAGTCATTTTTTGTAGGTCTGTGGTGAATTCTTTTGTCAGAAATGCTGGCCCTCCCTGCCTGTGTGGGTGTTCACAGTGTGTGCTGGTGGGATGCTGAGATGTGGGTGTTCATAGTGTGTGCTGGGGGGACGCTGAGGTGGGTGTTCACAGTGTATGCTAGGGGGACGCTGAGGTATGGGTGATGAGGGCCAATGGATGCTGGTGGCCATGCACCGTGCTTTCTCCTACAGTCTGTGCAGGTCTGATTTCTGGAACAAATTAGGCCTCAAGTTTTAGATATGGGATGGCCCCTCAGCCTGTTGTGTGACACACTATTTGAGGTTCAGAGAAGTGGCTCCCTGGGAGCTTGCAGACAAATGGAGAGATGAGTTCTCACCAGTGCATTCATCCTGGTTGAGCACCTCTTGTACTCAGGACTCCGAATATACATCAAAAGCATAAGAGGACTTTGGGTGGATGAGGGGCCCTTGCCCTGAAGGGGCCTCCTATTTGGAGGTGAGCAGGTCCTAGAGCAGGGATCCCTAACCCCCAGGCTATGGAACTGGGTTGAACAGCAGGATGTGAGTGGCAGGCAATCAAGAGGAGCTTCATCTTTATTTAAAACCACTCACCATTGCTGGCATACTGCCTGAGCTCTGCCTCCTGTCAGATCAGCATTAGCTTCTCATAGGAGTGCAAACCTTATTGTGAACTGTTCATTCGAGGGATCTAGGTTGCACGCTCCTTAGGAGAATCTAATGCCTGATGATTTGAGGTGGTGCTGAGGCGGTGATGCTAGTGCTGGGGAGCTGCTGCTAATACAGATGAACTTCAGCAGAGACGTTTCATGGCACAGAGACCACAATAAATAAATTGCTTGCAGACTCACATCAAAACCCTATCAGTGAGTGGCATCTGGTGGCAGGGTTTAAGTCAGAATCTGACACTTACTTTAGCCTGCCCATCATTTTATTTACCACTTCTGTCCTTGCCTCTTTGCTGCACTGCATCACGGTTTTGGTACGCCCACAAGCTAACCCTAGCCAAAATGAGTAAAAAACAAACATCACTGGAGAACTGCTTTGAAAAGGGGGAATGACCAAATGATGAGATAGCAGAAGAGTCTTAAGACCACCAATGAAAAGAAAACTGTATTTTAAAGAAAATATCAAGAGTCTTACGTACTTAAATTAGATTCATTGCAACAGGTGAGTCACATTCTCCAAGCCCACTTTGTATAATATTGGCGACCAGTTATCCAATGAAGTCATGAAACCTTCAAAACTGCTTTGCCACATGGAGACCTAGTACCCTGCATTAAAGACAAGCCTTTGGAGTTTTTCAAAGGAAAAAAACATTAACATGAAGAACAAAAGTGATTATTGAAGGCCACCACTTCATCAAATGTGTCTGCACCGAGAGCATCATTCTTAGTGGCCAACCGCATTGCTCAAGCTAAGAAGCCCTTTACTGTTGGTGATGAGTTGATCCTGCCTGGGGCTAAGGACATTAGTCGTGAACTTTTAGGAGAGGCTGCAGTTTAGAAGGTGGCACATGTTCCTCTTTTTGGAGAGTACTGTAACTAGAGCAGTTGATGAAATAGCAGAAGATGTTGGGCATAATAGTTAGGATTAATGAGTCACTGTGGTGCGATAAGTCTACTGATGTTGACAACAAGGCAAAAATACTTGGTTTTTGTGCAATATATTTTTCTGGAGGATGTGCATAAGGATCTGTTATGAGCACTTGTGTTGCCATCCAACACCACACTGCAAAACTATTCAAATCTTTGAATGACTATATACCAGGAAAACTACACTGGTCATTTTGTGTTGATCTGTGCATGGACAGAGCGACTGCCATGACTGGACGGCTTTCTCACTTCACTACTGGGGTCAAAGAGGTTGCTTCTGAATGTGAGTCTATGCATTATGTCATCATAGAGAAATGCTGGCTAGCCCAAAAATATTAACTGAACTTCACAACACTTTGCAGGATAGCTCAGCAGTTGAGTGCTTGTCTCGCAATTTCAAAGTTCGGGGTTCAGTTCCCAACCCTGGCCCATGCAAACCCCATATGATGAATTGTGGCTCAACTGGTAACTGCTGAGGTGGATCAGTGGTGAAGGTTCTTGCCTCCCATGTGGGAGGTTCCTGCCCCATGTGACCCCCACATCAAAATCTGTAGAATGAAACCATGTTGCAACTAATGATGTAACTATGGAGACTGCTCTGAGCCTCCCCCCTCTCTCCCCTCCCCCCTCAAACAATAAAGTAAATCTTAAAAAAATAGGGAAGCTGGAATGGCTCAGTGGGTTAAGCGCTCGCTTTGCAGCCCTACGGACTGAGGATTGAATCCCGGCCCCTGCCCATGCAGACCTATATTCTGAACTGGGGTGTGCTTTCCATGTGGGAGGCCCCTAGTTCAATTCTTGCCCCCTAGTTCAGCTCCTGGCTTGAGGGGGTTTGCCTTCCATGTGGGAGACCCGCAGCCCCGTTTGCGCCCTGCATGGCCCCTGCCCACCTATGTGGAACAAAACCAGGCTGAAAACATGACATACAACTATGGAGACTGTTCTGGGCCCACCCCCTTCTATCTGTCTCTGTCTGTCAAAAACAATAAAAATTAAAAAAAACCCAACCACATTAAAGTACATGCCCTTAACTCATGTTTGTTCATGCAACTCTGTGAGAAGATGGACGCAGAGCACACACGTTTTCTCTTATACACAGAAGTGAGATGGCTTTCTAAGGGTAAATCACAGACCAGAGTTTTTGAGTTACAAGAGCTGCTCCAGAGATTTCTTTTAGAAAAACAGTCACCACTGGCAGCACATTTCAGTGACATAGAATGGGTCACAAAACTTGCTTGCTTATGTGAGATATTCAACTTGCTCAGCACACTCAGTCTTTCAATTCAGGGGAGAACAACTGTTCAAGTCGGCAGATAAAGTGGCTGCATTCAAAGCCAAACTGGAATGATGGGGGCAACTAGTGAACACTGGAATTTTTTTTTTTTTTTTTTTAATATTTATAGAGAGTAATTGTTTTACCTTTAGTGTATATTTATTTCTATTTTACTTTTGACAGATAGAGACAGAGACAGAGACAGAGACAGCTAGAGAACCGAACTGTGGGAACTCCCCAGCTCAGCATGTGGGTCCTGCCTGGGCCGGAGCCGGGACTCGATCCCCGGTCCTCGTGGCCTCAAAGCGAGCACTCAACCCGCTGAGCCGTCCCGGCTTTCCCCAACACTGGAATTTTTGACATGTTTCAAACATTAGCAGGGATTTTGAGAGAGATCGAGCCAGGGCCTGTCTCCCATCGGGTGCATGGTCACCTCTCTCAGCTTTCAGAAGAGTTTGAGCATCACTTCCCAACCACAAAAGACCGCCAGACTGAGAAGGAATGGCTTTGCGACCTGTCTGTGAGTAAGCCGGGTGAACGGCTTTGTCCAGGCTAGAAGAGGGCCAGCTGCTTGAGCTGGGGAACGGCGGCCTTAAAAGTATGCTGGAAACAGTGTCACATTGCTATACCTTCTGGACTGAAGTCAGGCGGAATATCCTGACATTGTCACACAAGCACTGAAAAGCCTGCTTCCGTTTCCAACACCCTATTTTTGTGAAGCAGGGTTTTCTGCTGTGAGAGCCACCAAAACGAGATAATGGAGTAAACTGGACATAAGCAACACACTTTGGGGATCACTGTCTCCTGTCACCCCAGATGGGACCGTCTAGTTGTAGGAAAACAAGCTCAGGGCTTCCACTGATTCTGCATTATGGTGAGTTGTATAATTATTTCATTGTAGATTACAATGTAATAATAGAAATGAAGTGCACAATAAATGTGATGTGCTTGAATCATCCCAAACCACCCCGGTCCATGGAAAAATTGTCTTTCACGAAACCGGTGGGGATCACTGTCTTAGTGGGAGGGCGGAAGGAATACAGGCACACAGGGTGCTTGACCATCTTGGAAAGGTGGTTAATTCCACGTCAAACTTTGGAGCGCTTCCTGTTTGCCTGTGGCCTTGTCGAGCATTCATTTTCTGTGAAGGCGAGTCTGGTCAGCCCCCATCCAGTGTGAGGAAGTGAATGTAGGGACATGGGAATGGTACCCCTCCGGTCCTGCCCGCCCCCTTTGGTCAGCACAGAGTCCGCCTGACTGAAGCACTGCTGGGGTTTGGTGTTGAAACCACAGTGTGGGAGTTCCAAAGCTGATGGCTTCTGCCAGCTTGCGGTGCAGTGTGGTCAGTTAACTCCGCACCTTAATGGAATAAACGGAAGGGTACTCATAAGACAACAGGGCTCACGTGATGTCTAAGACTTAGATTACAGAACTGTATTTACAGATTCTGGCATATGCCTGCTTCAGAGTCTTTTCCCAGCTTTGGTACGAAAGCTGATGAGGTTGAAATGTGCCCATTGTACTGAGAAGAATTTTGGGGCGGAGAGGTTTGAGTGGGCGTTCTCTGTGGCCTCTGAGGCTGAGACTAGCCTGTGCTCTGGTGGGTAGGCTGCGAGGGCTTGGCCAAGTTGCAGAGGTGGGCCCGCATGCCAGGATAAAGTGACCTGTCTTCAGAGTGCCCTGGAGACTTGAGTTGGGAAGGGGACCAAGACTAGCATGGGGTGGCACCATGCACATGCCACAAAGGGAGAGGTGTGTCCTGACCTCGCCCCGAGTGCTCCCTTTGCCCACAAGGGACAGTTTAAACTTGTAGACACTCTGGTTTCTGTCTGCCTTCACACATCACTTCCTGCCTTTGACACTGTTGGCAGAGAGGAGTAAGACAGGGGCCACTGCCACCAGTAAAGTCAGGGAGGGTCGGTGGGCTGGCACTTGCAGTTTGCCTTCTGTGGAGTGGGGTTGCTGCAGAGTTAAGTAGGGCAGTGATGTGCCCATGTCTGCCTGTGCTCCATCTTTGAGACAAAGCTGAGACCCTCTTCCTGGCAAGGGTCTGGCTCCATGGAGCTCCTTATGCCTCTGGCCTTAGGGAACAGGAGCGGAGTGGCTGCCTCTGCGGGGTGTGTTCATTCAGGACAGAGTTTCGGCCAGTGGTTTGGTTGAGATCCTGATTGGGTTCCCTTTCTGTCACCTTTGCCTGTTGGGGCCCTGCAGAGCCTGGAGTTCAAACCCAGGGAGCCCTGTACTGCACCCACCCATCCTGTGTTTGAGATGCTGACCTTTCTTCCCGCCTACCCAGGGTTTGGTGTTTGTGTACAGGCTTGCTTAACCGTGTGGAGGCCAGTATCCCCATTGGATTGCATGGTTTTGTTTTTCACTGTAAGGTGTTTACCTTTCAAAGCCCTTCTGGTGGTGACATGGGGTCATGAGGATTAGTCACTCCATGTGCCTGAAACATTTTGTGTTTCTTTTTTTTTAAGATTTATTTTTATTGTTTTTTTTTTTTTTTTTTTTTTTTTTTTTTCCTTTTTT
>PVKE010008612.1:0-47205 GCA_004027555.1 Craseonycteris thonglongyai
ATCACATCTGCATATCAAGTCTCTCGTGCACTTCCCATACATGAGGAAAATGCTAGGTAACAATGAATTAAACGTGTCATTATTTATTGAGACCCTGCAAGTGCTTCAAAAACAGTTTAAAGAGAGATTTTTGGAGTTTACAAATATCGAGCCAATTGGCTCCTTCTGTATCAATCCTTTTACTTGCCAAATAAATGTAATAGAACTAGCCGCATGTATTGCAGACCTTGTTCAGGGGAAAGCAGAACTAGAGTTAGAAATTTTGAACCATAAGAACGATAATTTGCTAAAATCCTTAATATCAGAGGACTTATGGAACATAGTCGACAAAGAAAGGTTCCCATTTTAAAAATAAGTGGCATATAAAATCAAATCGTTTTTTGGGTCAACGTATTTATGCGAATCTTTGTTTTCAAACATGAATTTAATAAAATCATGATACAGATCTCGACTTACCAATGAGCATCTTAATAATTGTTTGCTAACAGGGTTGTCGTCATACTCTCCTAATTACGAGGCACTGGCCAATGAAATGCAATGCCAAAGATCACACTGACAGATTGTTTTTTTTTGTTTTATGTTTTTTTAAATGATTTTATTATACTTTTTTATTTACTTTGTATTACGTTTTGTATATATGTTTCTTTGTGTGTGTATAATTTGTACAATAAATTTATTGTTTTAAAATTATTTTTGTTTATTATTTTTTATTCTTGTTCAATAATAAATATCCTTAGAAATAGCTGGTACCCGCCGCCCTACCGATATTTTAGAATGCACCCTAGGGTATAAAAAGGTTGGGAACCCTTGGCTTAATATATTCTAGATACAAGCCCTTTGTGGATATATGGTTTGCAGATATTTTCTCTTGTCTGTGGCTTACTCTCTTCTGTGAACTCTGGACTCCTTTGCCTTCTCAGACTCTCCTGTGTTCTCCATTCAGAGAGCATGTTGGGCTCTGTCTGGGTTTTCCCTAGACTCCTGCTTCCCTTTGATGTTACTTGGGAACACTCTCCAGGCATCAAGTTTGGGTAATCATAGGAATTTTCTTATTTGTTTTCTATCTCAGAAATCAATGTCCTTCATTGCCTGGTGTCCAATGTCTTAAAAACCATTGTTTCATACATTTTGTCAGTTTTTGTAGTTGTTTGTGCCTGGAAGGTATATGATCCCTGTTACTCCATATTAATGAGAGGTAAAACCCCCCTAAACTTTTCAATAACATTAGGAACACCCATTATTATTAACTTCTGTCCAATTCCTTCTTTTATCAAGTTCTTAAAAAGTGTGGGCACTGGGAAGCCGGGATGGCTCAGTGGGTTGGGCGCTCCCTTTGCAGCGCCGGAGACCGAGGATCGAGTCCTGGCCCTGGCCCGTGCTGAACCATATGCTGAACTGGGAGCTCCCCTAGTTCAGTTCTCTCTCTGTCTCTGTATCTCTCTCTCTCTCTCTCTCTCTCCCCCTCTCTGTCAAAAATAAATAAATAAATAAAAATATATTAAAAGAATTCCCTATTTAAAAAAAAAAAAGTGGGGGCAGTTGGAGGCTAAATATAACAGACGAAAAGATACTTCTGATGTTCAGTGTCTGTTGAAGCCCAGCTATTATACTTTCACTAGTTTGCAAATCAATCAGGTAACAGGCTTAAAGCTAGAAATAGGTAAGCTGCCATAGCATAAAATGGTGTAAAAAGATTTTAGTGATAGCTTGTGTGTGATACTATATCCTTTCTTGTTCTTTTTCTTGAAAGAGTGGATGGCCATATTTATAAAATCACATTTTTCTATATTTTAAAGTGTACAGTTCACCAGGTAAAACAGCCTGTCCAGCCTAAGTGCACTAGCTAGGTAATCCTCCCTTGACATTTATTATTTTTTTACTAGTTTTGGAGCTTATCAGAGTTTATGATGATTTCAAATATATACCGGTACTAGGATTTCTTAGTATATATTTGGGGAAGTAGGAATGGCTCGGTGGGTTAAGCACTCACTTTGCAGCCCCGGGGACCAAGGATCGAATCCCAGCCCCATCATGTGCTGACCCACGTGCTGAACTTGGGTGGGCTTCCTTCCCATGTAGGAAGCCCCCAGTTCAGTTCTCGCCCTTCTCGGCCCCCACCCACCTGTGTGGAATGAAACCATGTTGAAAACTGATGATGTACACTATGGAGACTGCTCTGGGCCCTCCCCCTTCTCTCTGTCTCTCTCTGTCTGTCTCTGTCAAAAACAAAATAAATCTTAAAAAAAAAATTTATCTCTGTATTTCAAAGTTGCACTTATCTATTCAAAAACTCAGAGAGATAGATAGCATTGTCATAGGACCACATAGTTACCAACCACTTGAAGAAAATATTTCTTTGGAGTTATTTTGTGAAATTAGGACACATTTCAATAATTAGATGACTTCGAGCTCTGGGAATCTGCTAGAGCCACCTTGGAAATAGATCTGTCTCTGCTTGTGCCAGTCTTACCAGGAAAATACCATTTCTATTTTCACTCTGTTAGTTCTACTGATGAACCAAGGGCATAGCTTGGTATATTAGTCAGCTGTTTTTCACAGTGTCTGTCATGATGCCTTGCACAGAATGGTTACTCAGTATTTGTTGGTTAAATGAATACCTCTTTATTGAGTTACTACTTCAGTCAACTCTCTTCATGTATTTTATCCAGGATCTTTCCTTTTTATTTCCATCTCTATCCTTTTTGTCATTTTATTACTTGTTTGCATTCCCTTCAGAGGGTGAAGGAAGAAGGCAAACAAGGTGAACCTGAAATTGTATCATTATGAATAACTATGACAAGAAAAAAGTATTATGTGAGAGGAGATTGAAACACTTGGCTAAAATGAGATTTTGGAGTTAATACTGAATTTCATTTATCCATTCTATTTTTCCCTGCCATTACTTGTGATGGGTTGGTTCTTTGCTTTTCTTCAAAGCCCTGACAAGCTTTTACTCTCTTTAATTTATAGTTAGTGGTGTACTCCTTTGTTTTTCATTTTTATTTTTAATATTTATAACTTTTTCTCTTTATGAAGTCTTCTTCTTTATTCCTTAAGTATTGGCATGTCCTGAGGTTTCTCCTCACCTCTGCAGCCTTTTCTGCTGCTGGTCTGCCACTGTATTTTTATCATAGATTCTCCCTTTAAAATCCAGGATTTCAATTTCTGTCATAGTTAGGTGGTCTAGGTATCCAGTGTCAGTGGTGTAACTGCCTGTTGGGCACTTTGATTTTGTCAACCCGTGGGCACACCATGTAGGCCATGTTTTAAGCAGAACTTAATCATCTTTCTTTCCAAACTGGTTTCTTCTTCAGTATTCCTATTTCAGTGGTGGAAATATTCACTCCAGTTGTTCTCAAACATTTTGGTATCTGACTCTCTTTATACTCTTAAAAATTATTGAGGTGTGGGAAAGCCGGGACGGCTCAGCGGGTTGAGCGCTCACTTTGAGGCCCCGAGGACCGAGGATCGAATCCCGGCTCCGGCCCAGGCGGACCCACATGCTGAACTGAGGAGTTCCCACAGTTCGGTTCTCTAGCTGTCTCTGTCTCTGTCTCTCTCTCTATCTGTCAAAAGTAAAATAAAAATAAATATGCACTGAAGATAAAATAATTACTCTCTATAAATATAAAAAGATATAAAAAAAAAATTATTGAGGTCTCTAAAAGAGTTTTTGTTTATGTGGGTTATACCTATCAATATTAATGCATTACAGATCCCATGAAAAAGTCTGGGAGATTCCCAGGGGTCTCAGGCCACACTTTGAGAGCTGCTTTTTTATCTAGTAATCTGGCTGTCCTCTTAGACTTCTCCTTCCCCATTCATCACATACATCTCAGATATCACTAAATATTTTTTTTTTTTTTTTACTGAAACAAAATCACATGTTGTTTCACCCTTACAAATGTTGAGCATATCTTTTTAAAAATGGGCATTTTCTTTTTTAATATTTATTTATTTATTTATTTTTGACAGAGAGAGAGAGAGAGAGATACAGAGACAGAGACAGAGAACTGAACTGGGGGAGCTCCCAGTTCAGCATATGGTTCCGCACGAGCCAAGGCCAGGACTCGATCTCCGGTCCCCAGCGCTGCAAAGCGAGCGCTCAACCCACCGACATCCCAGCCCCCCTCTCACTAAGTATTAATGATTCTACCTCCTTAATTTCTTTGGGTCAGAGTCCCCTCATTCTACAGCTAAAATGATTATCTTTTTTCTAGCTGGTGTCTTTGTCTTTTTTTTATCTTCTTTCTAAGCCATGCATATTGTAGCAAAACTAATCTTTCTAAAATAAAAAGATAAAGTAACTCTTTTCTGAAAATCCTTTACAAGTTTTTCATAGCTTTAGTTAATGCGCAAGATATGTTTTATGATCCTGTTTCCACTAACCTCTAGCTTCTTAGGCTACTTTTCTGTGTGCCTCATACTATAGTTTTTTTTTGTTTTTTTTGTGTTTTTTTTTGAGATTTATCTTGTTTGAGAGAAGGTGAGAGAGAGACAAAGAGAGAAGGCTGGAGGGCACAGAGCAGTTTCCATAGTTGTACATCCCTAGTTTTTTGACATAGTTTTACTCCATGAGGTGGATGTGGGCTGCATGGGATGGAACCGAGCCAAGTACTCCCTCACGGGAGGTAAGAACCTTGGCCACCATCCTGGCTGATACCAGTTCTGCCACAGTTCAGCATGTGGGTTTGTCTGAGCTGGGGCTGGGATTCAATCCCCGGACATCAAGTCCCGACATCCCCACTATAGCTTTCTTTATGCAATACTTGCAGCTTAGAGAAAGCATCATGGTGACCTATACATTTGTGTTAGTAATATTATGGTGTTTTGGGGTTCATACTGTATTCCTGGCAGTGTTCTAATAAGTACTGTACATATATTACCACATTTAATCTTCACACAGCCTTCCAAAAGTAGTACTCCTATCATTTCATTTTATACATAGGAAACTGAGGTTTAGAGAGATGAGATAACTCCTTAGATCATCCAGCTGGTAAATATGGATTTTAGGTCTGTTTCTCCACTCCTCTATTTGGTTAAATACTATTTGTCCTTGAGGAGTAAGCTTAAGCATCCCCTTCTTCTGAAAGTCTTTCCTCTGGGATGATTTAGGTGCTTGCTCCCTTTATTCCCATTTAACCTTGTGAACAGCTCTAGCTACATTATACATTATAATTTACTTGTTTGTCTCCTGCATCATTGATGTTCCTGATATGTGCAAAAAGGAACTTCATTCCTCTGATACATAAATATTAGATTGCATCTAAGAATATTTGTCTCAAAGAGGAAACTGCATATTGAGGACCTTAAAGACTTTGGGCCTACTTATTCACTCATTTTATTCTGTATAAGCAGGTCCTTCAGTTCTGGAGGAACCATAAAACATAGTATTACTTCTATATTAATTCTTCCAAGTTTTAAAACTTGTGATCCCACTCTTGCTGTATCAGTGTAGAGAAGACTAAATAACAACAAAAATAATAGCTGACATTTATTTAAATTCTTTCCATCTTCTAATAATTTTACTTGTATATTAATTAATTTAATCATTTCAGCCTCATGAGATAGTAACTGCTATCTTTGTTTTACAGATCAGGGATACTGAGGCACCAAGAGATTAAGTAATTTGCTTAAGATCACACAGCTTGAAAGTGGCAGAGCTGGAAATCAAATATCTAAAAACTATACCATACAGAATTCTGATCTTCTTTACTCAGAATCCCATAGTTATATTCTTTGTTAGGATAAAGGTAAGTGAGGATTAGAGGTAAAATTATATGGTATAACTCTGGTGTGATGATCCTATAGAAAATGATGATTTAGTATTCTAGATCTTTACAGCTATGCATTCTTTTTTAAAACAATACTTTTTGGGGGTATGGATGGAAAGATCTTTCATGTTATTGTATCTTTATCACAAAATCATTATCACCATTCTGAGGTTCCAGCCTATTTAATTTCCACTTTCCCAGTGAATAACAGCAATAAAATGTTTCTCCTTTTATTTGGGACTTATGGGGTTGATAATTATGTTTCTTCTCTCAGCAAATTACATTGGTTAATTCCAGAATCCTGTTTCCTTTATTTATTAGCTACATCTGAACTTTATCAGCCCATACCTCTTTTTGCCCCCATACTCCCTTGAGCATTTCAGTGGATGTTTAATTTTTTTTTTTTTTTATATCTTTTTATATTTATAGAGAGTAATTATTTTATCTTCAGTGCATATTTATTTTTTTTATTTTACTTTTGACAGATAGAGAGAGAGACAGAGACAGAGACAGCTAGAGAACCGAACTGTGGGAACTCCCCCAGTTCAGCATGTGGGTCCGCCTGGGCCGGAGCCGGGATTCGATCCTCGGTCCTCGGGGCCTCAAAGCGAGCGCTCAACCCGCTGAGCCGTCCCGGCTTTCCCGAATGTTTAATTTTGAGAATACTAATTAGCTTCAGTAATTACACACCTTGAGGCATCTCTAGGCATTTATAGCTTTTCATTTTTGGTCTAGAATATTAAAGGATATATTGGAGTTGTTCGCTTTTGTGTCTGTTTTTTTAAAGAAGACTTTGTTAATTCATGTAAGTCCAGTCATGGAATTTAGGGGTATTGGGAGTTTATTTTGCCAGTGCCCAGTAATACCATATTTGTCTTTTGCTAATAGTATCTTGAGGTTACCAAGAGTAGTTTTTTCTAAGATGATGTCTTACGTTATAATGTGTTTCAAAATCAGGTCAATATGGAGGATGCAGTTTTATTAAGCTTTTGAATAAGTAAGTACCCAGGCTAGTTTGGTATTTGTGTGATACAGAAAGCACGTCTGCTGGGATGCCAGGATAGCTCAGCAGTTGAATGCTTGCCTTGCAATCGTAAGGTCTAGAGTTCAATTCCTGGCCCTGGCCCTGGCCCTAGCCCATGCAAACTCATAATGCTGAACTGCAGCACAACTGGTAACCTCCAGGATGGCATGGTGGTGAAGGAGGCGAAGCTTCTCCTCTCCCATGAGGTATAGGCCCTTGGTTCCCACCCTGTGTGGCCCCATAACCACCTTTGGGGAATAAAGCCATGTTACAAATAATAATGTACAACTATGGAGACTGCCCTTAGCCCTCCCCCCTTCTTTCTCTCTTACCATACTCAAACAATAGAGTAAATCTTAACCAAAAAAAAGGGATGTCATCAAGATGGCGGCATGAGAGGAGCTCTTGAAACCTCTCCTTGAAAGAACAACATAATTGAACAACTAAAATCCAACCAGAGAATTCCTGATCAATACACAGCCTCAGCTGAGAGACCCACATAGCAAGAAAATACCCAAAGGCCAGAGAAAGGGAAGTGAGCAAGAGAAAAGAGAAGGGAGCAGTGCAGAGACATGGCACAGAGGGCGACCTGGAGACTGACCCAGAGAATGGCAGAGGAGAGACTGAGGTGGGAGTTTTGGAACAGGGGCAAGGTGCGAAACAACTCTGGGCAGATTGGAGGCCAAAAACGGATAAAGGTGAAGGCACAGTTGGCCAGAGAGAACGTCCAGAGTGTGGCATGGGCTACCAGAGCATGGCACTGGCAGTGGTTGGAAAGCATCACTGGCAGCTGGAGTGTGGGGCAGGAAGCTGGAGTACAGGCTGGTGGAGTATAAGACCGGCAACCAGAGCAGGATGTTGGCAGCCAAAGCGTGTTCCGGTGACAGGAGTACCATTGGCAGGAGTATGCCAGAGGCTGAAGTGCTGAATGGCCCTCAACAAGGTAGGGTCCCAGCCAGAATGCTGCAGGACTTAAGATACAAAACTTTGCTGCTTTCCCTTACTCTCTCCTAAGGGTCGCCCCACCCAGCTCCGCCCAGTGCATGCATTCAATCAATTGCAGTCAGGAAGCCATCATTACCCTGGGACAAACAGACCTGCACCTTTTCCAACAAATCCTGCCCCTACACTTTCCACTGAAGCCGGCAGAGAGATCCAGGAAAACGGAAGCACAGGTGTGGCAGCTTCTGACTGCAGTGGGGTCTTGGAGACCCACCATATTCTCCCAAGGAAGAGGCACACAGGAACCAAGGCAACTGAGTCAAAGAAAGCCCACCTTGTAGGAAGTATCCTAGTGTGAGAAAACCAAATAACCAAAAGAAAATATTGCAAGATGCTACAACAATACCAGCTGAGAAGCAAAAGAAAGACCTCTTCACATCTACCAGGGGAGAAGTCCTTATGCCCAGGAAGAAAAACACTCCAACAGCAACGAGGATCCTAGTGAACAAAGGTGCTCAGAAAGAAAATGAAAAATCTCCAGAAAAGGAACTTAAAGATATGGAAATATATGATCTAAATGACACAGAATTCAAGTTGCAATTCTGAAAACACTCAGAGATCAAAGAAAATTGTCAGAGTACACAGAGGGAATTAAATTATATCAGAAAGGAAATCTGTGAACAAAAGGAATATTTTAACAAAGAAATTGAAACTATAAAAAAAAGAACCAAATAGAAATTCTGTAGATAACACAATAAAAGAAATGAAAAATGAAATAGTATAGGAAGCAGAGCCCACCAGATGAAAGAAAGAATTAGTGAAATTGAAGACAGAAATATGGAATGTCACAGAAAGAAGAAGAGAAATGAGAATTAAAAGAAATGAAAGATCTCTTCAAGGACTGTCTGACTCCATTAGAAAGAGTAATAGGTATTACAGAGGGAGCAGAGGACAGGATGGGTACAGATAATTTGCTCAAATAGTAGATGAGAATTTCCCGAATTGATGGGAAGAACTGGAACCTCAAATTCAAGAAAGAAAGAGGACCCCTAGCTACCTGAATCCTAGCAAACTTTCTCTAAGGCACCTTATACTGAAGATGTCAAAGACAAAGTAAGAATCCTCAAGGCAGCCAAGGAAAAGAACATCATAGCCTATAAAGGAAAGCCCATCAGACTGTCATCATCAGACTTCTCAACAGACACTCTACAAGCAGATGTGGGGGAAGCCGGGAATGCTCAGTGGGTTGAGCGCTCACTTTGCAGCCCCGGGGACCGAGAATCGAATCCTGGCCCTGGCCCGTGTAGACCCATATGCTGAACTGGAGAGTGCCCCCAGTTCGGTTCTCACCGGGATGAAACCCCGGCCCAGTTCCTGCCCTGTGCAGCCCCGCCCACCTGTGGAATGAAACTGTGGAGAAACCAATGATGTGCAACTATGGAGACTGCTCTGGGCCCTCCCCCTTCTCTCTGTCTCTGTATCTCTCTCTCTCTCTCTCTCTCAAAAACAATAAAAATAAATCTTAAAAAACTAAGACAGGAGGGAGTGGATTCAAGTATTCAAAATATTGAAGGAGAGAAGTTATCAGCCAAAAATTACCTACCCAACAAAGTTATCTTTTAGATACGCAGGAGGAATAAAGGCCTTTTCGGACATACAGAAGCTGAGGGAATTCTTCAGCACAAGGCTGGTATTTCAACAAATACTGCAGGAGGCTATTTGAAACAAAATGTAAAAATAAATAGGCATAAACTAGGTCAACAAAAACATAAAAGTAGAGGAAGTAAAGGTTTAAACTTCCTAAGAGAATGGATTTTAGAAGCATCCTTAAGAAAAGGGAAGGGGAACTGGGATGGCTCAGTGGGTTAAACACTCGCTTTGCAGCCTTGGAGACCGAGAATCCAATCCCGGCTCCAGCCCAGGTGGACCTGTATGCTGAACTGGGATATACCCCCAGTTCAGTTCTTGCTGGGGCCTATGTGGGAGGTTCCTGGCCCAGTTTCTGTCCTGCGCAGCCCTGCGCCCACCTGTGGAGTGAAACTATATGGAAAACTAATGCTGTCAACTATGGAGACTGCTCTGGGCCCTCCCCCTTCTTTCTATCTCTCTCTGTTTGTCTCTCTCTCAAAAAGCAATAAAAATTTTTAGAAAAAAAAAAAAAGGAACCACTTCATATCTGAAACTTTCTTTTACATAAGGTTTATGGTAACTACTCAAAAAGAATTTAGAGGGGAAGCCAGGATGGGCTTAGCAGGTTAAGCACTTGCTTTTCAGTCCAGAGGACTGAGGATCGAATCCCAGCCCTGGCCCTTGCGGACCCATATGCTGAACTGGGGTGTGCTTCCCATGTGGAAGGCCCCCAGTTCATTTCTCAACCCCAGGTTTGGCCCCTGGCTTAAGGGGCCGTGCCTCCCATGCAGGAGGCCCCCAGCCCAGTTTCTGCCCTGTGCACCTGTGCCCACCTGTGTGGAATGAAACCATGTTGAAAACTGATGATGTACAACTAATGGAGACTGCTCTGGGCCCTCCCCCTTCTCTCTGTCTCTCTTTGTCTCTGCCAAAACAATAAAATAAATCTTTAGAAAAGAGTATTTAGAACTGACACATAACAACAACAAAAAAGAAACATAGGAAAGAAATCATAAACACCACCATATATCATCACCCTAAATGTAAATGGAGGAGAAGCCGGGATGGTTCAATGGGTTAAGCACTCACTTTGCAGCCCTGGGGACCAAGGATTGAGTCCCGGCCCCGGCCCATGTGGATCCATATGCTGAACTGGGGAGTGCCCCTAGTTCAGTTCTCACCGGGGTGAAGACCCTGGCCCAGTTCCTGCCCTGTGCAGCCCCACTCCCACCTGTGGAATGAAACTATGTGGAAAAACGAATGATGTGCAACTATGGAGACTGTTCTGGGCCCTCCCCCTTCTCTCTGTCTCTGTCTCTGTATCTCTCTCTGTCAAAAACAATAAAAATACATCTTAAAAAAAAAAATGTAAATGGACTCAACTCACCAATAAAAAGATACAGAGTAGCAAACTGCATTAAAAAAAAACAAAACCCAACCTTATGCTGCCTCCAGGAGATTCACCTCAGCCACTTGGACAAATACAGACTCAAAATGAAAGGTTGAAAAACAATACTCCAAGTGAATGACATCCTGATGAAACAGACTTCAGGATAAAAAAGGTTAAGTAGAGACAAAGATGGACATTTTATAATGATAAAGGGGACAATACAACAAGAAGACATGACATTTATTAATATATATGCCTCCAACCAGGAAACACCAAAATTTACAAAGCATCTACTAACAGATCTAAAAGGAGAAACTGACAAAAACACAATTACAGTTGGGGACTTAAACACCCCATTGACAGTCATGGACAGATCATCCAAACAGAAGATAAGTACCGGTAAATAAATATTAGCTTTCAATGATATGTTACAGTAATTGGACATAATTGACCTTTATAGGACATTTCATTCTACAACACGTGACTATATTCTAGTGTACATGGAACACTCTCAAGGATAGACCATATGCTGGGACACAGAGGTAGCCTCAACAAATTTAAGAAGATTGAAATCATACCAAGCATATTCTTTGACCATAAAGCTTTGAAATTAAAACTTAACTTCAGAAACAAAGAAAAAACCACATACGTGGAGATTAAACATGTTATTAAAAAATGACTAGACCAGGATGTCAGGATAGCTCCACAGGTTGAGCACTTGCCTTGCAACCACGAGGTCCCAGGATTGAATCCTAGCCCTGGCCTGTGCAAACCCATATGCTGAACTGTGGTGCAACTGGTAACCACCAGGAAGGCAACAAAGGTTCTCATGTCCCATGCGGGAGGCTCCCATTCAGTTCCCACTCCATGTAGCCCCGCATATACCTGTGTGGAATGAAACCATGTCACAACTAATGATGTACAACTATGAAGACTGCTCTGGACCCTCTCCTCCCCCCTTCTCTTTTTTCTCTGTCTCTGTTTCTCACCCTCTCTCAAATAATCTTAAAAAAAAAATAGAATTTTAAACCCTTTCTAATTTTTTTTAAAAACATGTCTTTAATAATATGTCATTTAGATTTGCTCCTTCTATGATAACTACTATTGCCAAATCGTACTAATGTTTAATTAACTTATCAAATTTGCCAAGTTCCTGAAGAATACTTGTTTTTTGTTTGTTTGTTTTTGTTTTGTTTTTCAAAAAGCACATTAGAATTCTGGTATCTGTTTTGAGTGACAGTTTCAGCAGCTTCCTGTATTGCAAAAGGCTTGAGAATTTGTTGACATAAATCCATTTTCTCTGACTCCTAATTTTCCCACCTAGGCTCTTAGCCTGTGGTCTATTTTTAAATCTGGTTGCTCTGCTGTGTATTGTGGTAGTTCTTTTCCTGAATTATTTATTATTGTTTGGAACTGAATGGAGCAGTATGGTGGGTTTTTTTTGTTTTTTTGTTTTTTTTTTACCACTGCTCATTAGAACCCATGTGTCTATCATCAACTTGGTTGACAGATTCGGTTCATGTTAAATCCCACTGGTCCATCCTAGGAAGGCTGCAAGGCAGTGTGGGAACAGGCCACAATCTGTGATATACTGTAAGAGCATTCAGACTTTTAGGTTGTTATTTTGTTTTGGCAGTAGAGGGAAAGAGAAGTTCTATGTTCTTTCCTTGTACTACTCAGAGAGACTGTGCTATGCTGATTGTTGAGGTGACAGTTATTTTATATTTTTTCAGTTACATTTTTAGGAGAGATAGGGAGGGATCCCTATGAAAAGCACAGCATTCAATTTAGATTCATTTAGCTATAAATATGAACCTGATTCTTGGGGGCACTTTGAAATTTTCTGGTAGTGGGATATAGTTTGTGGGGGATACGTTTGTTTTGTTTGGGAGTATTTCTTCTGTTTGCCTGTTCTCTCATTTTATAGACTAGGCTTTCAAGGATGGCAAAACCTAAGAGTGAGGCAGTTATTTTGAATGATATAATTTTCCTTTTTTTCTGTTTTCTGATGCATTTAGACTGGTGTTTCTCTTTTCTCTTCATGGTTTTTTTTTTTTTCTTGCCTTTGTCGTTTATGAAAATACTTTTTCTTGATGTTGCTGTTTTTTTCATCTTTAATATCTGAGCATATTACTATTTGTGTATTCCTTTTTTTATAATTTTTTTATTTTTCAATTACATTTGACATACAATATTAGTTTCAGGTATACAACATAGTGAGGAAACATTTATATAACTTAGGAAATCATCACCCCAATACATTTGGCAACATACATAGTTATCACAATATTATTGACTTGTATGCCCTATACTGTACTTTACATCCATCCCCATGACTATTTTGTAACTATGAATTTATACTTATGAATCTCTTCCCATTTTTTACCCACTCCTCAAACCCTGCCTTTCATCTGGCAACCATCAAAATATTCTCTATGGGTCTGTTCCTGTTTTATTTGTTTTGTTCTTTAGATTCCACATATAAGTGGAATCATATAACATTTGTTTTTCTCCATCTGACTTACAACACTCGGCACGATACCTTCTATGTCCAACCAGGTTGTTGCAGATGGCAAGATTTCATTTTTTTTTTTATGGCTGAGTAATATTGTATTGTATATATGTACCACCTCTTTTTTTTTTCATTCAGTAATATTTTATATTAGTTTTAGGTATATAGATAGCATAGAGTTTAAACATTTATACAATTTAAGAAGTGATCCCCCTGACTAGTCTAAAATCCACCTGAAAGTAATACGGCATAAGGAATAATATGGTAATACACTATGCTTTATATCCTCATGACTATTTTATAACTGGCAATTTGTACTTCTTAATCCCTTCACCTTTTCACCCTGCCCTCAACTCCCAACTATCTCAATAAATCTAGTATCCTTCTTACATCATACATAGTTGTTATAATACTATTGACTATATTCTTCATGCTATATACCCTACATCCCCATAACTACTTTGGTTTTTTTTTAAAGATTTATTTATATTTTATTGATTTTTGACAGAGAGAAACAGAGACAGAGAGAGAGACAGAGAGAAGGGGGAGGGCCCAGAGCAGTCTCCATAGTTGACATCAGTTTTCCATATAGCTTCACTCCACAGGTGGGCACAGGGCTGCGCAGGGCAGGAACTGGGCCGGGAGCCTCCCACATAGGCCCCTGCAAGAACTGAACTGGGGCACACCCCAGTTCAGCATGTGAGTCCACATGGGCCAGGGCCGGGATTCGATCCTTGGTCCCCCGGGCTTCAAAGCGAGTGCTTAACCCGCTGAGCCGTCCCAGCTTTCCCCCATAACTACTTTGTAACAACCAATTTGTACTTCTTAATCTCGTCCCCTTTCTTCACCATACCTCCACACCCCTCCCAATTGACAACCCTCCAAATGTTTTCTGTATCAATGAGTTTGATTCTGTTTTGTTTGTTTCTTTTCTTTTTTAGATTCTACATATAAGCAAAATCAAATTACATCTGTCTTTCTCTGTCTGACACTCCATTCAGCACAATACCCTCCATGTCTTTTGTTTGGGGCTCTTCGTTCATTTAAATGGAAAGTACCATATTTTTCCATGTATAAGTTGCCCCCATGTATAAGACGACCCTTTTCCCAACCCAACATTAAGAAATTCATACATGGGTTACTCCTGTATATAAGATGACTCCCAGTTTTTAGCCTAACAATTTTAGACAAAAGTATTGTACACGGAAAAATATGGTAATTGTTTATAGATATGTAGCTGTTGCCATTATATTTAAAATTTTGCTTTTTTTTTACTTCTGTCTTAAAGAAGTCCCTCTAACATTTCTTGTAATACTGGTTTAGTGGTGATGAATTCCTTTAGCTTTTTCTTGTCTGGGAAGCTCTTTATCTGTTCTTTGATTTTAAAGGAGCCTTGCTGGATAATCTTGGTTGTAGGTCCTTGCTTTTCATCACGTTGAGTATTTTCTGCCAATTCCTTCTGGCCTACAAAGTATGAGAGCTCCCTTATACGTTACTAGTTGCCTCTCTCTTGCTGCTTTTAGGATTCTCTCTTTGTCTTTACCTTTGCCATTTTAATTATAATGTGTCTTGGTGTGGACCTATTTGGGTTCATCTTATTTGGAACTCTTTGTGCTTCCTGGGCTTATATGTCTATTTTTTTTACTAGCTTAGGGAAATTTTCAGTCTTTATTTTTTCAAATAGGTTCTCATTCTCTTGCACTTTCTCTTCTTCTGAGACCCCTATGATATGAAATGTTGTTATGCTTGATGTTGTCCCCAAGGTCTCTTAAATTATCCTCATTTTTTGGATTCTTTGTTCTTTTTTGCTGTTCTGATTGGGTGTTTTTGCTAGTTTGTCTTCCAAATCACTGATTCAAGCATCTTCTTCATCTGGTTAGCTGGTGGTTTCTTCTATTATATTCTTTCTTCCACTTATTATACAGTATTTTTTATTTCTGCCTGGCTCTTTTCTATGGGTTCTATGTCTTTCTTTGTTTGCTATCTCTTTGTTGAAGTTTTTACTAAGTTCATGGAGCATCCTTACAACCATTGTTTTGAACTCTGTATCTAATAGATTGCCTTCATCTCATTTAGTTCTTTTTCTGGAGTTTCCTACTGTTCTTCCACTTGGGATATGTTTCTTTGTTTCCTCATTTTGGGAATTAGATTGTACATATTAGATAGATCTGCTATGTCTCCCAAGTATTGCTGGGTAGTCTTATTTAGTAGTTGCTTTGTGGGGCCCTGTAGTTGCTTTGTGGGGCCCTGCACAGTCTCCCTGGTTGTCTGCCTTGGGTGCTCCTATGGATTCTTGTTTAGTTCCAGTGCCATGCCTGGAGCTACTCAGCAAAAGTCTCAGAGCACACTGAGGCCAATCACTATCCTGGGGCTGGTGGACTCTTGATAGTTTTCCAAGAAAGATTGCAGTGCAGGCGAGGCTGGCTACTCACCAGAGAAAGTGCTTCTGGCCATTGAGGGAGTTGGATAGAGTGGGGTCCCAGTGAGTCAGCAGGGTGGAGTGTGTGGAGCTCACCAGATCAATCAGATTTAAATTTGGCCATATGGGGGAGGGTGCAACACAGGAAAGATACCTCACTATTGACTATGCAGAGGAGGACCCCACTCAGTAAAATTAGCAACTGTCCTCCAGCCCTCACTCTAAAGCCACATACCTCGTTCTTTCCCCCTGTATGCCTCCAATACCCCCTGAGTCACTATCCCTCTGTTGGAGCCAAGTGAGTACCCAAGAGGGACTGAATCTGCTTAGGCATCTTAAGAGGATGTCTGGATTTTCTGCAGCCTTCCATCGCATCCTGACTGTTGAATACCCATTGTTTTTCACAGCCAGATGTTGTGAGGCTCCTCTCCCCAGCACTAGTACTCTGGGCTGGGGAGCCTGGTATGGTGCTGGGGTCCCTCTTTTCTCCAGGGAGAACCTCTGCAGCTGAGATATCCCTCTTGATTTTCAACTGCCACATGGGAGTTTTGAGGCTAGCCCATTTCACATTTCTACCCCTCCAACCAGTCTTGAAGTGGCTTCTTCTTTGTATCCTTAGTTATAAAACTTTTCTTTTTAAAAATATTTTATTTATTTATTTATTTATTTTTGACAGAGAGAGAGATACAGAGACAGAGAGAGAATTGAACTGGGGGAGCTCCTCAGTTCATCATATGAGTCCGCATGGGCCGGGGCCGGGACTCGATCCCTGGTCCCCGGTGCTGCAAAGTGAGCGCTTAACCCACTGAGCCATTCCAGCTTCCCCTAAAACTTCTTTTCAACTAGACTTTAGATGGTTCTCCAGGTTGGTTGTTTTATAATTTAGTTGTAATTTTAATGTGTTCATGGAACAAAGCAGGCACAGTGTTCATTTTGCCATTTTGGACCTCTTTTATTTACTTTTTAAAATACTTTCCCTTTTCATATCATTGTAGGCAGGAAGAGGGTACCTTTCAATCATTTGGGCACTGGAGGAGAAACCCGATTTGTACCCCTACCCTGTTGGCCATCTCTGAATTTATTCAGACCTTTTTACTTTTATTTATTTTTTGACAGAATGTGGGAGAGAAAGAGAAAGAAGATGGGATGACCCAGAGTGATCCCCACAGTTGTACATCATTTGTTGTGACATGGTTTCATTCTACACTGGTGGATGTGGGGCCACCTGGGACAGGAACCAAACCAGGGGGGCTCGGCTCCTTCATGGTTGGTGAGAACCTTTGTCACCACACCGTCATGTCATTTACCAGTTTCACCGTAGTTCTGCATATGGGTTTGCATGGGGGCAGTGCAGGGAATCAAACCCTAGACCTCCCAGTTGTGAGGCAAGCAACCACTAAGCTATCCTCGAATCCCCTTGCTCATACCTTTAAAAAAAATAATGGTATAAGTTTGGTTTTCATTCTTGGAGTAATGATGAAATACCTTTATATTTTGAACCAGAACAAGGTTTTTAGCCTTTTGTTGCTGCTTTGGTCAGTGCCAGTTGGCTGAGAAACTGGTATCTCACTGTTCATTGATTCTAGTTATTATCATCATTTCACTCCCTTGTGATAGTGGCTCTCAGTTGCATAAGTCCCATATTTTTTAGCAGGACTTTAGGACAGCCCCACTCACTAACTCTTCTCCTGACATTTCATTAAACTTATTCCTTTGGACTGCACCAGCCAAGTTAAAGTAGATTAAATTTACTTTTTTTTTTTAAGATTTATTTTTATTATTTTTGACAGAGAGAGAGAGAGAGAGAGAGAGAGAGAGAGAGAGAGAGAGAGAGAGAGAGAGAGAGAGAGAGAGAGAGAGAGATACAAAGACAGAGAGAAGGGGAAGGCCCAGAACAGTCTCCACAGCTGCACATCATCAGCTTTTCCACGTAGTTTCATTCCACAGGTGGACGTGGGGCTACACAGGGCAGGAACTGGGCTGGGGCATAACCCCAATGAGAACTGAACTGGGGGCACTCCCCAGCTCAGCATATGGGTCTGCATGGGCCGGGCCCAGGATTCAGTCCTTGGTCCCCAGGGCTACAAAGTAACCCACTGAGCCATCCCGGCTTCCCCTAAATTTACTATCTTTCCCTTTTGTTTTTTTGCTCTCCTCCAAGTTTTTTTGACTCTCTTTGCTAATACACTTCCATGACTCCTTGAAAAACCCATTGCAAAATTACATTCTTTGGGCAACGTTGGAGGAAATCAGAGATGAATGGACTTTTTTTCATTGTTTTGAATTTCTCTTGTTTTTTTATTTTACATTTATTTATTTATCTTTTTTTCACATATATTTTTTAATTGCAGATTTCATTTGAAAGGGCAAGAGCAAGTACCGTATTTTCCGGCGTATAAGACGACCGGGCGTATAAGACGACCCCCTAATTATACAGTTAAAACATAGGTTTAGGCCTATATTCGCTGTATAGGACTACAGCCTCGGAAGTGGGGGGTAGTCTTATACAGCGAATATAGGCCTAAACCTATGTTTTAACTGTAAAATTAGGGGTCGTCTTATATGCCCGGTTGTCTTATACGCCGGAAAATATGGTATCTTGTTTTCTGTGGACCCTTAGGAACTGTTCCTAATTTGGTAGGCAGCCTTATCCAAGGCAGATTCAATTGGATCATAGGATATCAATGTAGGGAAAGAGGGATACTAATTATTGGGACTTCTCTATTTTGTATCTTTTAGAATGGTAAGAATACTAAGACTTTACAATCTTTGAGTTATATTTTGGAGTCTAAAATGACACAGAATACAAATTTAAAGTCCAAAAAGACATGCTTTGTTTCTAAAATAGCCATCCAGATTTTGTCTGCATAACAAAGTTAGAGCATATTTATTACTGGCATGCTAGGAGGATGGATGGCTCACTTGAGCAAAAGTCTGTCCCTGAGAAGTCTGATGGTGTAGTTGTTCTTAATAAATTTGAGTTCAAATCAGTCTACTGTGAAAGTCTTTGAGGTAACATTCAGAACCAGAATTGCATATTATCTGCAGGGCTGTAAACCTCATTTTCCAACCCCTCATGACACTTTTCATGAGAGTTGGGCTTACTTTAGAGATATTAAATCAGAGCTGGGTCTCTGACCTTTTAAGAGGTGGAGCTGTATTTCATTTCCTGGCACTTTTTAGATCATTTGATGGTATTAAAGTTCTGGAGTGTAAGGGAAAGGGATGGGAGACTGGGGTTCCTGAATGAAAGCTAGGAGAAAAGCTACTTGAGGCTACTTATTTGCTTCACCCTTCAGTATGAAATCAATTTCTTGACCACCTGGGCTGCCTTCTTAGCCGCAGCACTGCTGACTGTGTACAAGTTTAGGGAACAGTCCCCCAAATTCACCCTCACTTATGGCACCAATTACAGAGTTCAGAGGTCCCCAAGACTACCCTTGGATTCAGTAATTTGCTAGAAGGACTCACAGAACTCATAAAAGCTGTTACATTTAAAATTAATGGTTTATTTCAGCATAAGGATGCAGATTAAAATCATCCAATGGAAGACACACATGGGGCAGAGTCCAGGAGGTTTCTAAATGCTAATCTTTCAGTTGTCCTCTCCCATTGGAGTCATGGGCAGAGTCAGCTCTTCCTGGCAATGATATGTGACAGCACACATAGAGTATTGCCAACTGAAAATAGGCCCACCTGAGCCTTGGTATTTAAGAGTTTTTCTAGGACTTCATTACGTAGATACCATTGACTGTCTATGTAGCTGACCTTAGTCTCCAGCCCTTCCTAAGTTCAAGCTGATCCTCTGTGACCCAGAGTCCCCACTATAAATCACATTGTTAGACAATCTGGCACAACTTGAGGCCCCCAGTAAACAAAGACTCTTAACAAGTAAGACATTCCAACCTTTTAGGATTACTTCCAGAGAGCTGAGGCAAAGACCAGACCTCTTTTGGGCACAGTTAAATTCTTTACTACACATTATGCTAGTTTAATTCTTGGGCCCAACCAAGAGGAACAGAAAAGGAACTAGTAGATGTTTTTGAAGCACATGAATTTATTTTGTGGTCAAAAAGTTAAATATATATAAATTGAATTTAATAAAAAAGTAGATCCAAGCTGATAGAGTTTCCAGGCACCTGAGAGAAGCCAACTCAGGTCATCCCTTGTGAAACATACATCAACCCTAACTTCAAAGAATTCTCAAAGATAGAATGCCAGTAAATGAGTTAATAACAATAATATCATAAATAAACAACTCACAATGAACAAGCATCAGTAGAAGCAGCCAATCCAGACCCATAGAAACTTCAGATATTGGAATTACTAATATTTGATGTAGAATATAAAATAAGTATGTTTAAGGAAATAGAAGAGTGAATAAAAACCATGAATAAATAACAAGAGAGTAAACCAGACTGGTTGGTTTATCATTAAGCAATTAGATATTTTATATATAAAAATATATAATAAGTGAAAGTTAAAATTCAGTGAGAGGGAACTTAAGTTCTAGTCATGATGGAGTAACAAGTTGATTTATGCTACTGCCCTAAACAAATCAATAGCTGGACAAAATATATTTAAAAAACTGTTTTAGACATTGGACAAGAGATAGCACAGAATGGTGATACCTGAGAGAAGTGAAACAAGTTGAACTATATGGTGACTCCCACCACTCAGCCTGAAGAAAGTTTCTGGGCTAAATTACCTAGGATGGGAAGGGATACCCAAACAGAGGTGGCGTTCTCCCTGAGTTAAGGAAACAGGTAAAAGGAAAGTCGAGGCTAGAATTTGTGGACAGAGTATTTGAGAGAGGTGAGCTTCACATAAAAGAGCAAGAGGTTTCCACTAAACCTGCACTGTCTAGTACAGTAGCTGCTAACCCCATGTGGATGTTAAAATGAAAATTTATTTCCTCAGTTGCACTAACCACAATTCAAAAAGCTCAGTAGCCATAATTTCATCATCAACAGAAAGTTCTATTGAACTTTAGTTCCATAGAGTCTTTTTTTTTTTAATTGTTTTTTGTTTTGTTTTTTGTTTTGTTTTGACAGAGAGACAGAGTGAAGCGGGAGGACCCAGAGCAGTCCCCATAGTTGCACGGCATTAGTTTTCTACATAGTTTTATTCCGCAGATGGGGGCGGGGTTGTGTAGGGCAGGAACCGGCCGGGGGCCCCCTAAATGGGAGGCACACCCCCATGAGCCGGGGGCATGGAGCTGAACTGGGGGGCCTCCCACATAGGTTTGCCCTGATGAGAACTGAACTGGGGGCACACCCCAGTTCAGCATATGGGTCTGCACGAGCAGGGTTGGGATTCAATCCTTGGACCCCAGTGCTGCAAGACGAGCACTCACTTGCTGAGCTATCCTGGCATTCCCTCTTTTTTATTTTTTAAGATATATTTTATTGTTTGAGAGAAGATGAGGGGAAGGGAAAAAAGAGAAGAGCCCAGAGCAGTCTCCATAGTTGTACATCATTAGTTTGACATGGTTTCATTCCACACAGGGGATGTAGGGCCCCCTGGGACAGGAACCAAGCTGGGTGTCTCCCACACAGGGGGTGAGAACCTTTACCACTGTGCATTCCATGTGGTTACCAGTTGGGCCACAGTTCAGTGTATGGGATTGCATGAGCCAGGTCTGGGATTTGATGCCTGGACCTCACAGTTGCAAGGCAAGCACTCAACCTGCTGAGTTATCCTGGCATCCTTTAGATTCTTTAGCTTAGTGTCAATCAGTTCATGATTAATGAGAAACTTAATCCAAGGCCAGAAAAAGACCACTAGTATAGTTCTTGGAATACAGGGCCATAAATATGTTGTGTTTCCACTAGTCAGTACCAACACCTTCATACATCTGAAATACTGAGTTGAGTTCTTAGAGGGGTATTGCCTCAATAATGTTGTCAAATTAGCCATGGTCTAAAGAATTTGCCTTGGACTTGCCCAAACAAAGCATAAAAATAAGACTCAAAAGGATCAAGTTGTTTCCAAGTCACTGATTCTTAAAACAAAGCTCAAAATCAAAGATAAAATTTAAAAACTCCAGCCAATAATGAAAAATTTACAGTGTTTGGCATTCATTCACAAATTATCAGGCATAGAAGTAAGCAGAGAATACAGTTCATATTGAGAACAACTAGTCACTAGAAATAGGCCTAGAAAAAATGCATGATAGAATTAGTAGACAATGACATCGTTACAGTTATAACTATTCCATATGTTCAAAAGCTAGGTGAAAGATTGAGCATGTTAAGTAGATACATGGAAAATAAAGAAATGACTGAAATCAAACTTCTACAAATGAAAATTATAGTGTCTGAATTGAAGAATATAGTGGACAGAATTAACAGCAGATAGGCATTGCAGAAGAAAAAACTAATGAGCTTGAAGACATAGCAATAGAAACATTCAAAATAAAACATAAGAAAAAAAGATCAAAAATATAAATATACAGTGATAAGGAAGCCGGAATGACTCAGCGAGTTAAGTGCTCACTTTGGAGCCCTGGGGACCGGGGATTGAATCCTGGCCCTGGCCTGTGCAGACCCATATGCTGAACTGGGGTGTGCTTCCCATGAGGAAGGCCCTTCAGCCCAGTTCTCACTCTGTGTGGCCCCCGCCCACCTGTGTGGAATGAAACCATGTCCAAAACTGATGATGTACAACTATGGAGACTGCTCTGGGCCCTCCCACTTCTCTCTGTCTCTGTCTCTTTCTGTCTCTGTCAAAAACAAATAAACCTTAAAAAAAAAAAATAAAGATAAATAACTCAGCAGATTGAATGCTCGCCTTGCAGCCCCAAGGTCCGAGGATTGAGTCCCGGCCTTGGCCCATGTGGACCCATATGCTAAACTGAGGGATGCTTCTCATGTGGGAGGCCCCTGGTTGGGTTCCTGCCCTGTGTAGCCCCATATCCACCTGTAAAATAAAACTGTGGAAGCTAATGATGTGTGGATGTGGCGACTGGTCTGGGCCCTCCCACTTCTTTCTGTCCCTCTCTGTCAAACAAAATAAATCTTAAAAAAAAAAAAAAAAAAAAAAAAAAAAAAAAAAAAAAAAAAAAAAAAAAATATATATATATATATATATATATATATATATATATATATATATATATATATATTTGACTATTTAAAACAAAACAGAACGAGAGCAGCAGCAGCAATCCCCAGTGGAGATCAGTTTCCCTCTGGCTTCTTTTCGGCGCCCTCCGGTGTGTATAATGGATCCCAAAGGGTCGCACCAGTTTGCTACCATTGCCCCATGCCCTACAGACTTTTCTCCACCCATCTTCCTTCTGACCTCGGGCTCGGGGAGATGGTAGCGGAGTGTCACGGGGCCTGCCTGACACTGGCAGGTGTCGGGAGTCTTTGCTGAAATTTCTTTTATTCCTTTTTCTTCCTTCTCCCCACTTCCAGTTTTATAGGGGCAAGTCCATCCCCCCAGTACTGTGAGATCCAGTTCATGTAGTGAGACGGGGCCCTACTCTAATGAGAAGTAGCGGACCTAGTGTTCTAATGTCGAATCGTTTGTACTTCCCACACCACTGTGCCTCAAAGGGCATTTCACCTGCTGGTACCCTTAATGAATGTTCAGCCCCAGATGCCTAGTTTTAAGGTTAGTAGAATTTATGCTCCCTGAGATGAGACTCATCTGATTCCCAGTAAATAAATACTCATTAGGAACTGTCACGTTTGTTACCGAGCTCAACTGTTTTCAGGACAACTGCATCCTGCGTCCAATTAAAAAAGAAAAAAGAATTAAAACAAAACAAAACAAAACTCCTTAAAACAAAACAGTGAAACTGTGTTGTAGGGTTTATAATGTGTATGACAGTAATTGTGCAGAATGTTGAGAGAAGTGAAATAGAAGTGTTACTGTTCTCCAAGGTTCTTATATGTGAAATGATATATTATTTGAAGGTAGACTGTGGGAAGTTAAAGATGTATACCCTAAATCTTAAAGAAACTACATAAGGTGGGGGGAAGCAAGGAGGTATAGTTAATAAGCCACTAAAGGAGATAAAATTGCATAAAAACAATCTAAAAGACCTCAAAAAAAGGAAGATGAACTGAGTGGACAAATAGAAAACGATCAGTAAGATGATTGGCTTATGTTCAACCATATCGATAATCACATTAAATGCAAATGATCTAAGCACTATAATTAATAGGTATAAATTATCAGATTGCATTTAACAGTAGCACCTAGTTAAGTGCTATCTTGAAGAAACCCACTTTAAATATAGACAAACAATAGACTGAAATTACAGGATGGAAAAAGGCAACTATGCAAACACTAATCAGAAGAAAGCAGGAGTTACTATATTAATATTAGACAAAGTATCTTTCACGGCAAGGAATATTACCATGAATATACAGCCTTGTTTTGTGATGAAAAGAGTGTCATTTCTTCAAGAGTAGTAACAGTAATAAGTATTTATGCATTTAATAACAAAACTTCAAAATACATGAGCATAATAAAACCTAAAGGAGAAATGGAGAATCCACCAGTATAGTTGGAGATGTCAACACTACTCTATAATTGACAGAAAAATTAGACAAAAACAGTAAATAACTTGACCCAGTTGACATTTACAGACTACTGTACCCAATAACAGCATAGTATGATATATATTCTTTTCTAGTATTAATATAATGTTTACCAAGATAGTCCATATTCGGGGCCATAAAATAAATTTCTATAATTCTAGGATTTAAATATGCAAAGCATGTTCTTTTATCATAAAGCAGTTAAATTAGAAATCAGTAACAGAAAAATATCTGTAAAATTCCCAAATATTTGGAAATGAAATACACTCTGAACCAGACATTGATCAAAGAAGAATAAGGGAAATTAGGAAATATTTTTAGAAGAATGAAAATGAGAACATGACAAAGCAAAATTTTGGTGATGCAAATAATGCAGTACTTAAAAGGAAATTTATAACATTAAATTCTTATATTAGAAAGTAGAGGGGATGCCAGGGTAACTCTGCAGGTTGAGTACTTGCCTTGCAGTCGTGAGATCCGGGGATTGAATCCTGGCCCCGGCCCTTGCCGAACCCATATGCTTACCTGTGACACAACTGGTAACCACCCAGATGTGAAGGTTCTCGCCTCCCATACGGGAGGCCCCAGTTTGGTTCTGCCCTGCGCAGCCCCACATCCACTTGTGATGCAACTATGGAGACTGACGGCTCTGGGCCCTTGTCGGTTCTGTCTGTCTGTCTCACTCTGTCTCTCACCTCCTTTTAAACAATAAAATAAATCTTAAAAAAAAAGTGGAAAGATGTAAAATTGTTGACATAAGCTTTCATCTTAAAAACTAGAAAAAAGGAATACTGGGGTAACTCAGTGGTTGAGCACTTGCTTCGCAATCATGAGGTCCAGGGTTTGATTCCTGGTCCCGGCTCGTGCAAACCCATATGCTGAATGGCAGTACAACTGGTAAACACCAGGATGGCTCGGCAGTGAAGGTTCTTGCCTCCCATGTGGAAGGCCCTCAGTTAGGTTCCCACCCCACATGGCCCATATCCACCTGTGTGAAATGAAACTGTCACAACTAATGATGTACAACTATGGAAACTGCTCTGGGCCCTCCCCACTTTCTCTCTCTCTCTCTCACCCTCTCAAACAGTAAAATAAAAAAAAAAAAGAAAAAGGAATTAGAGAAAGAAAACAGACCTAACACCATATAAACTGAGGAAACGAAATTGTAAAGATCAGAGCAAAAATCATTGAAATGAAAAGCAGAAAAGGAAAGCAATAGGGACTATCAGTGAAACCAAAAGCTTATTTATTTACAGTGTTCCCTCTCCACTTCGCGCGTCATGGTTTGCGGCTTCAGTGCTTCGTGGGTTTTTCCAAAATACTCATCAAAAAATAAAAATGAAAAAATACAACCATGTTGGCAGCCACATTGCGGAAAGGAGCGTTGTTTCATGTTGATGCGCGCAAGAGAAAGAGTCTCCGAGTGAGCATAAAGCTTCTACGAGTCAAATGAGAGCTTCTCCTCTGCCACCAACACAAGACTCTTCGCCTCTCTCAGAAAGCAGTGTTGAGTCATGTTTATTACTGTATAAAGTTTTGTAATTAACCTTATTAATTAGTACTGACACGTTTAAGTAAATACGTATACTGTTGTAATTTTTGTCTTAAATGAGTAAAGTATGAATACTGTTTACATATTTAAAACATTCTTGTACCCGCATACACGAAAATTCCTAGGGGCAAATCCTACTTCGCGGTTTTTCAGCTTTTGCAGAAGGTTCTGGTCCCCATTAACTGTGAAAAACGAGGGATCACTGTATTTACTTACTTATTTTTTGGGTCTAAACATACCAATATTTACTTATTTTCTTGTTTACTTTTAATGTTTAAATTTCTTGGAGTGACATTGATTAATAAAAAATTACTTAAGTTTCAGGTGTGCAATTCTATAACGCATTGACTATGTGTTTCATTGTGTTTACCACCCAGAATCAGTTCTCTTTCCATCACTACTTAGTTGATGCCTCCCTCCTTCCCCCACCTTCTCCCCCCTTACTCTCAGGTAACCACTAAACCATTGACTGTGTCCATGAGTTTTTGTTTCTTTGTTACTTTCAGTTTTATATTCCACATGTAAGTAAAGTCATAAGTTTCTTGATTTTTGTCTGACTTATTTCACTTAATGTGATGATCTCAAGGTTCATCCATGTTGTTGCAAATGGCAGTACAGTGATCCCTCGTTTTTTCGCAGTTAATGGGGACCAGAACCTTCCGCGAAAGCTGAAAAACTGCGAAGTAGGATTTGCCCCTAGGAATTTTCTCATTGGTCGATGTCGCACCGGAAACCAATCACGCGCCTTTATGAGAGCCCGTGGTATGTACTCTGAGTCAACTCATCTCTTTGTTTGATATGCAGGGATCCTTCTCTCGCGTGCATCAACATGAAACAACGCTCTTTTCCGCAATGTGGCTGCTGACATGGTTGTATTTTTTCATTTTTATTTTTTGATGAATGTTTTGGAAAAACCCGCGAAGCACTGAAGCCGCAAAACATGAAGCACGAAGTGGCGAGGGAACATTGTATTTCATAAAAGCTAGTTCTTTAAAATGAACAAAATTGATAAACTTTTAGCCAATTTTAGGTAAGGAAGAGAGAACACATTACCAATATCAGGAGGAATTAGATATGGGATATTACTGATGACTATATGGCCATTATAAAGATAATACTACAAACCATTCTATGCCTGTATATTTGACAATGTGCATTTTTTTCTTTTGTATTTTCCCCATATTTTATTTTCTTACACTTTATTTATTTATTTTGACATTTAATATTATATTAATTTTAGGTATATTGACAGTGTACATTAAATGGACAAGTTTCGTGAAAGGTACAAACTGCTAAAATTCAATCAAAAAGCAACATAACTTGAATAGGCGTATATCTATCAGAGAAATTGAACTGTAATTTAAAACTTTACTACAAGGGAAACTCTAGGCCCAGATAGCTTCACCACTGAAGTACACCAACAATTTAAGGAAGAATTTATGTACCACTTCTTTTTCTTTTTCTTTTAAGATTTATTTTATTTTATTGTTTGTTTTTTTTTTGACAAAGACTGAGAGAGACAGAGACAGAGGGGGAAGGCCCAGAGCAGTCCCCATAGTTGTATATCATTAGCTTTCAACATGGTTTTGTTCCACACAGGTGAATAGGGGGCTGTGGCAGGGCAGGAACTGCCCTGGGGGCATCCCGCATGGGAGGCAGGCCCCAGAGAGCTGGGGGTCGAACGGTGGGGGGGGGGGGCAAGAACAGAACTGGGGGCCTCCTGCATGGGAAGCATACCTCAGTTCAGCATATGAGTCCACACAGGCCAAGGGCCAGGGCTGGGATTTGATCCTCCATCCCTGGGGCTGCAAATGAGCCATCCCAGCTTCTTCATATGTACAACTTCTTTATAAGCTTTTTTTTTTTTTTTTTAAGATTTATTTATTGTTTTTGACAGAGAGAGAGATACAGAGTCAGAGACAGAGAGTAGGGGGAGGGCCCAGAACAGTCTTCATAGTTGCACATCACTTGTTTTTCCACATAGTTTCATTCCACAGGTGGGCTGGGCTGCACAGGGCAGGAACTGGGCCGGGGTCTTGCCCCGGTGAGAACTGAACTGGGGGCACTCCCCAGTTCATCATATGGTTCCACGGGCCGGGATTCAATCCTTGGTCCCCAGGGCTGTAAAGTGAGCGCCTAACCCACTGAGCCATCCCGGCTTCCCGAACTCTATAAGCTTTTGAAGAACTTACAAGAGAAGGGAACACTTCCCAAATCACTATATGAGCCCAACCTTACCCTGATACTAAACCAAAAACCTAAGAAAACTACAGACCAATATCTGTAACATAGATGAAAAAATCCTTTACAAAATTTTAGTAAGTTGAAGCCAACTATATAAAAAGGACAATAAACACTTCATGTCCAAGTAGGGTTCATCCCAGCATTCAAGATTGGGTTAGCATTCAAAATTCAAACAATGTGAGTTACTGCATTAACAGATTAAAAACAAAAACATTATTATCTCGAAGAAAAAAAAAGCATTTGAGAAAATTCCAATTTCCATTTGTGTTAAAAACTGAACAAATTAAAAGGGAACGTTCTCAATCTGATAGAGGCATCTTTGACAAACCTACAGCTAATACTAAATGATGAAATACTCAATTCTTTGCCCCTAAGAACAAAAACAAAGCATGGTTGTTTGCTTTACCACTACTTTTCAACATAGTACTGAGGATTCTTACCAGTGCAATAAGCTCTGGGGGGAGAGGGGAGTAATATTAATAAATAGCATAAGTTTGAAAAGGAAAAAATTGTTTTACCTCTGCCAACAATAGCATTGTATGTATTAGGAAACCACAAGGAATATCCAAACTGGATCAATTAAGTTTTGGAAGGTTACAGGATACAAAATCAGAATATAAATGTCAGGGGAAGCCAGATGGCTCAGTGGGTTAAATGCTCACTTTGCAGCCCTGGGGACTGAGGATTGAATACTGGCCCTGGCCCATGTGGACCCATATGTTGAATTGGGGAGTGCCCCCATTTCAGTTCTCACCAGAGTAAGACCCTGGCCCAGTTCCTGCCCTGTGCAGCCCCACACCCACCTGTGGAATGAAACTATGTGGAAAAACCAATGATATATAACTATGGAGACTGTTCTGGGCCCTCCCCCTTCTCTCTGTCTCTCTGTCAAAAACAATAAAAATAAATATTAAAAAAAAAAAAGATATAGAAGTCAATTGTTTGCTTATATATACCAAGAAGAGCAACCTTGGGGTGCTGGGATAGGTCAACAGGTTGAGCACTTGCCTTGCAACTGTGAGGTCTGGGGATTGAATCCCAACTCCAGCAGTGCAAACCCCCACACTTTGAACTGTGGTGAAGATTTTCACCTCCCATGAGGAAGACCCCCATTTCGGTTCCCACCCTGCACAGCCCCACATCTACCTATGTGGAATGAAAACTATGTCACAGCTAATGATGGAATGGAGTCTGCTCTGGGTCCTCCTCCTCTCTCTCTCACCTTCTCTCAAAAACAATAAAATAAAAATTTTAAGGCAATCCGAAATGGAAATTGATGAAACACACCATTTACAAATTACATAAAAATATGAAATTTTACAGTTAAATTTAACAAGACACAATAGCTGTACCTTAAAAACTGCAAAACTTTGCTTATTGATGTGAAGATTCTGTATTATTAAAATTTCAGGGGAAGGAAAGTTGGGATGGTTCAGCGGGTTAAGCGCTCGCTTTGAAGCCCTGGCGACTGAGGATCGAATACTGGCCCTGGCCCATGTGGACCCATATGTTGAATTGGGGAGTGCCCCCATTTCAGTTCTCACCAGAGTAAGACCCTGGCCCAGTTCCTGCCCTGTGCAGCCCCACACCCACCTGTGGAATGAAACTATGTGGAAAAACCCACATGCTGAACGGGGGTGTGTCCCCAGTTCAGTTCTTGCCAGTTGCAGCCCCATGCCCACCTGTGGAGTGAAACATACGGAAAACTAATGTCAACTGTGGAGGCTGCTCTGGGCCCTCCCCCTTCTCTCTGTCTCTCTCTGTCTCAGTTTCTCTCTGTCAAAAAAAAAAAAAAAAAAATTTTTCAGGGGAAGCCGGGATGGCTCAGTGGGTTAAGCACTCATTTTGCAGCGTTGGGGACCCAGGATCGAATCCCGGCCCTGGCCCGTGCAGACCTATGTGCTGAACTGGGGAGTTTCCCCAGTTCAGTTCTCTCTCTGTCTCTGTATCTCTCTCTCTCTCTCTCTCTCTCTCTCTCTTTCTGTCAAAAAAAAAAAATTTTTTTTTAATTTAAAAAAAGTATAATAATACATGTATTTAAAAAATAAATTTTAGTTCTTCCCAGATGATCTGTAGATTCAACATAATCCCAAACAGTTGACACACTGACTCTAAAATTTGTAGACAGGAAAGGTCTACAATAGGCAAGACAAATTTGAAAGCAAAGATACAAATTGGAGGACTTAACACTACCCAATTTCAATACTTACAGATATTTAGGATTAAGATCATGTGGTTTTGGTGTGACAGTAAACATACAAATCAATGAAAAAAATAGAACTTCAGAAATAGATCCACAAGTATATCGGTCAATTGATTTTTGGCCATTGCTAAGGCATTTCAGTAGGGAAAGGGTAACTTTTTAATATGTAGTCCTTCAATAAGGGGGAATAACCATTATAAATGAGGAAAAATCTTTTTCCCTGCTCTAGTTCTTAGCTGGGTCTCTGTAGCAAAAGACATTAACAAGAGAAAAACAGGTTTATTGACATGTATCATATACACATGAGCAAAACTCATGAATTAGTAACTCAAAAGTTTTATTATAACTTAGGTTTTATATAGCTATCATCTTAACAAAGGAACAATGAATTTTTAGAGAAATAATACAAAGGAAAGGAACCTTGAGTCTTTAGGGATGGCCAATTGTGGGAACTGAAATAATACGTAAAATTAATGATAGATAAAGGCTAGTTAGTAAAGTTTGTTATGGACTGTCTTCTGGTGCCATCTCCAGGTTGATAAGGGTTGTCTCCATGATTAACTTTGGTACTTTCTGATAAAGAAGGGAAGAGGATACCTTTGTAAATTTTTCTTGCTTTTAGGCAAATGGAGGGCAGAGAGCTTTTCTTGTATCTGCTTCTCCATTTCCTTCTGCTCAAAATAATCTTAATGACAAAGTGCATATTTTGGGGTGACAAATTCTTCCCTTCACTAAATTAAAAATACAACAACACAAAAAAACCTCCAATGTTACACCATCAAAAAATTTACGTAGGGACTGCTGGGATAGCTCAACAGTTGAGCACTTGCCTCACAATCACGAGGTCCAGAGTTTACTTCCTGGCCTGTGCAAACCCATATGCTCAACTGGCACGGTAGCGAAGGTTCTTGCTTCCCATGTGGGAGGCCTCCAGTTTGGTTCCCGCCCTACATGGCCCCACATCCACCTGTGTGGAATGAAACCATGTCACAACTAATGATGTACATCTATGGAGACTGCTCTGGGTCTTTCTCTCTCTCTCTCATCTTCTCTCAAAAACAATAAATCTTTAAAAAAAATACTTACCGTATTTTCCGGCGTATAAGACGACCCCCTAATTTTACAGTTAAAACATAGGTTTAGGCCTATATTCGCTGTATAAGACTACCCCCCACTTCCGAGGCTGTAGTCTTATACAGCGAATATAGGCCTAAACCTATGTTTTAACTGTAAAATTAGGGGGTCGTCTTATACGCCGGAAAATACGGTATATACAGGATATATGAAGAGCTCATCATTCAGCAATAAGAATACACCCTAATTTTAAAATGGATAAGACACTTTGCTAATGAAGATGTGGAATTGGCAAATAAACATGAAAAGTTGTTTAACATTAGTCATAAATACAAATTAAAACTATTAATACATGATACCACTACATAACTATTAGCATGGCTGATCTGAAAAAGTGTGACCAAATCATATATTGGTGAGGATGTGGATGTGGAGCAACTGGAATTCTTTTTTTTCTTTTTTTTTTTTAAGATTTATTTTATTGTTTTGACAGAGCAAGACAGAGAGAAGTGGGAGGGCCCAGAGCATTCCCCACAACTTATGTCATCAGTTTTTCGACATAGTTTCATTCCACACAGGTGGATGCGGGGCTGCGCAGGGTGGGAACTGGGTTGGGGGGCTTCCCACATGGGAAACACTCCCGGGCAAGAGCCAAACCAGCCTCCCACATGAGAAGATCACCCTGGTGGGAACTGAACTGGGGGCCTTCCACATGGGAAGCATACCACAGTTCAGCATATGCATTCCCATGGGCCGGGGCCGAGATTTGATCTTTGGACCCTGGGGCTGCAAGGCAAGCACTCAGCCTGCTGAGCCATCCTGGCATGCCCTGGAACTTCTACATGTTAATAATACAAGGGCAGGCTGATAAATTTTGCTCCGCTGTAATACATTTTGTTACATTAGACATAATCTGGATATAACTAGTTTTGTGTAGTCACATGGTATCTCCCCTTCATCTCTCTTGACCTTGCACACACAGAAGCTTACATTTTTCACACAGTGCATGTCAAAATGGAAGTATTCATACATCTGGTTCAAACAGCATGCTGTTACTGAATTCTTAACAGAAAAAGTTCCAACAATTGAAATTCACAGATGAATGGAAGCCATTTATGGTGATCAATGTGTTGATGTGAGTACAGTAAGGCGCTGGGTATAGTAAGATGACTCTGGGTAAGCGGATAGAGAAGTGGGGCAAGAAAGTTTGAGTGACAGACCATGAAGTAGAAGGCCTGATTGCAAACGATCAGCTTCATCAAGATCATGTTGAAGAATTGATCCACAGGTAAAACCTGATGACTCACCAGGTTAAGCGCTCTCTTTGCAGCCCTGGGGTCCGAGGATCGAGTCCTGGTTCCAACCTGTGCAGCCCCATACGCTGAACTGGGGTGTGCTTCATATGTGGGAAGCCCCCAGTTCATTTCTCACCAGGGTGAGCTTTCCATGTGGGAGGCCTCTGGTTCGGCCCCAAGCTCACAGGAGTGTGCCTCCCATGCAAGAGACCCCCAACCCAGTTCCCACCCTGTGTGGCCCCCGTCCACCTGTGTGGAGCGAAACCATGTCAAAAACTGATAACGCACAACTATGGAGACTGCTCTGAGCTTTCCCCCTTCTCTCTGTCTCCCTGTGTCTGTCTCTCTCTCTGTCAAAAACAATAAAATCTTTAAAAAAAAGAATTGAACTGTAGAAATTGTTGCATCAAACAAAAAGAAATTGCTGGTAAATTAGGAATTTCTAAGGAAAGAGTGGAATATGTTATTACTATTTTTGGATTCAGAGTTTGTGCCAGACATGTACTGGCACATTGTCAGATGAAAGCTGAAAGAGTTCACATTTCTTGGGAACTCCTGTGACATTTTGAAAAAGAGAAGACTTCTAAAGATCATTACAGGTGATGAAACTTGAGTCCATCATTATGACTCCAAGAACAAAAGGTTGTCCTAGAATACCAGCATAAGGGATCACCTGAGCTGAAAAAATGGAAAACTCCGGCCTTGGCTAGGAAGGTCATGTTAACTGTTTTTTGATCTGAACACTCTTCCATTTCTATGTGCATTGGGTGAAAAATGTAAGCATCTGTGTGTGTGCAAGGGCAAGAATGATGGAGGGGAGATACCATGTGACTACACAGAACCGGTTATATCCAGATACGTCTAATGTAACAAATATTGCAGTGGGGGCAAGAGTTTATCAGCCCACCCTTGTATTAGGAATGTATTATGCTACAACCACTTTGAAATAGTTGACTTTTTTTTTATTTTTTATTTTTTTTTATGGATTCATTTTATTGTTGTGAGAGAGAGACAGAGAGAAGGGAGGGCCCAGAGCAGTCTCCACAGCTGTACATTATTAGTTTTATT
Organism: Craseonycteris thonglongyai; assembly: GCA_004027555.1. NCBI lineage: Eukaryota > Metazoa > Chordata > Mammalia > Chiroptera > Craseonycteridae > Craseonycteris > Craseonycteris thonglongyai. Next base: position 33,682 of record PVKE010008612.1, read on the forward strand.
TGACATAGTTTCATTTTACACATGTGGATGTGGTGCTGCTCGGAGTGGAACCAAACCAAGGGCCTCTTTCGTGGGAGGGAAAAACTTTCACCTCCATCCTGGCAGTTACCATTTGTGCGACAGTTTAGCATGTGGGTTTGCCTGGGCTGGGGCCAGGTTTCAATCCCCAGACCTCACCATTGCAAGGCAAGTGCTCAGCCTGTTGAGCTATCCTCACATTCCCCAGTTTGACATTTTTTTAAACATACATTTGTAACAAAGCAGCCATTTCACCTTTGAAATAAATCCATGCATCCACAAGACTTGTAAATCCATGTTTATACTAGCTCTGTTGTGCAAGTTAAAAATTGTAAACAACTCAGATATTATGCAAAAATTTTTTTTTTTTAATTTTAATTTAAGCATAATTCAATCTACATTTTAAACATTTACTTGAATTGCTTTTGACAGAGACAGAGACAGAGAGAAGGGAGAGGGCCCAGAGCAGTCTTCATAGTTGTATGTCACAGTTTTCAACATGGTTTTGTTCCACACATGTGGGTTGGGGCCATGCAGGGCGGGAACTGGGCAGGGTGCCCCTCCCACGTGGGAGGCATGCCCCCTCAAGCCAGGGACTAAACTGGGGGTCAAGAGCTGAACTGGGAGCCTCCTGCATGGGAAGCACACCCCAGTTCAGCATATGGGTCTGCACGGGCCTTGGCTGATATTCGATCCTCCATGCCTGGAGCTGCAAAGTGAGCTCTTAACCCGCTGAGCTGTCCTGGCTTCCCTCACAAGAAACGTAATGTTTGTTTGTTGCTTTAATTCAAGCCCCGACATTCTCACAAGGGCACACAAAAGCATGCAACAATAATAATGAACTTCACGCAACAAGAAACTGCCACATGTTGACATGAATACAGCTATGAGACACTGATATACCAAGGTTATGAAACTTTTCCAATTTTTTTGTACAGTGCTGCCAATGTAGGTGCCTGGTGGCAAGTTCATGAACTTAATTGTCAGACCTCGTATATAGTTTCCTCTAAGTATTTATTTAGTTTGAAGCCCACAAATTTTGATATATTTACATTTTGTTTACTTCAAAATGTTTTTTGGTTTCCCTTGAGGTTATCACTTTGGATTTATTTAGAAGTTTCTTATTTAGTTTCTAAATGTTTGGAGAATTTATTTGTTATATTTTTGTTATTGATTTCTAGTTTTAATTTCATTATGATCAGAGAACATACTTTGTATGATTTCAGTTCTTTTAAGTTCTTCAGGGTGGTTATATGACTCAGCATGTGTGGTTATCTTGGTGAATGTTCCAGGATCACTTGAAAAGAATGTGTATTTTGCTTTTACTTAGAGTGTTCTATAAATGTCATATTCTGTTGTTATTATATTATTTAGTTCTGCTTTCATGCTAATATTTGATCTAATGGGTCTATCTGTTCCTGAAAGCGGGATGTTGAAATATCCAACTATAATTGTGTACTTGTCTATTTTTCCTTCCAGTTCTCAATTATTGCTTTGTGTATTTTGAAACTCTGTTATTAGGTGCATAGACATTTAGAATTGTTGTCTTCTTGATGAATTGTGCCATTTACCATTATATAGTACTCTTTATGCCTGGTAACCCCTTTGTTCTGAAATCTACTTTGTCTTATATTAATATAACTATTATACTTTTTTTGGTTAGTGTTTGTGTAGTGTATATTTTAAAATTTAAATTAATAGACTTTATATTTTATTATTTTGGTCTTTTTTGACAGAGAGAGACAGAGAGACGGAGACAAAAGGGAGGGCCCAGAGCAGTCTCCATAGTTGTACATCATTAGTTTTTGATATAGTTTACTCCACAGGTGGGCACAGGGCTGTGCAGGGCTGGAACTGGGCTGGGAGCCTCCTGCCCTGGCAAGAAGTGAACTGGGGGCACACCTCAGTTCAGCATATGGGTCCACACAGGCCAGGGCCGGGATTTGATCCACTAGCTCTGAGGCTACAAAGCGAGCATTTAACCCGCTGAGCCATCCCAGCTTCCCCAGACTTTATATTTTAAAGCAGTGGTAAGTTTACAGAAAAATTGAGTCAATTTTAGAATTACATAGAGTTCCCATATACATCCTCTCCCAATACACACACAGTTTCCCCTACTATTAACATTTTGTATTAGCATAGTACATGTGTTACAATTTATGAATCAATATTGATGTTATTATTAACTAAAGTTCATAATTTATCTTAGGTTTAACTCTTGGTGTTACACAATTCTGTGGGTTTTAACAAATATATAATATATATCCACTGTTAAAGTACATATAGAATAATTTATTCTGTTTGCTTTTAACCTGCCTATATCATTATGTTTCAAATGAGTTTCTAATATGGGGAAAATCTCTGTCTTTAGTTGGTGTTTTTAGACTATTTACATTTAATGTAATTTTTGATATATTTAGATTTAAGTCTAGCATCTTAATTTGTTTTTTTTTTGTTCTTTCTATTTTCTTTTCATTTGATACATGCTTTAATTCTCAAATTCTCTCCATTCTTTTTTTTTGCTATTTTTTTTTAACTGAACTGGGGGCCTCACCGCATTCGGGATGCACACCCCAGTTCAGCATATGGGTCCGCACAGGCCGGGGCCGGGCTTTGATCCTCGGTCCCCAGGGCTTCAAAGCGAGTGCTTAACCCGCTGAGCCATCCCGGCTTTCCCTAATTCTCAAATTCATCGAAAACTTTTTAAACCAAACACAAGAGAACACAAATGAAAATGATAAAATAATATCAGGAAAATAAGTATACAGATGTTAGATTATAAAGTTGTGTACCTAAAATTTATATCATGTTATTAACCAGTGTTACCCCAATAAACTTAATAAAGAAGTAAATAATTTTTTGTTTATATGTGTGTGTATGTATATATACGTATATATACATACACACACACACACACATATGTGTGTGTGTGTATGTGTATATACGTGTGTATGTATGTGTGTGTGTGTGTGTGTGTGTATATATATATATATATATATATATATGCAGGAGACCCCCAGCCCAGTTCCTGCCCTGTGTGGCTCCTGCCCACCTGTGTGGAATGAAACCATGTTGAAAAACTGATGATGTACAACTATGGAGACTGCTCTGGGCCCTCCCTCTTCTCTGTCTCTCTCTGCCTCTGTCTCTCCCTGTCTCTGTCAAAAACAATAAAATCTTAAAAATATATATATTATTTACTTCTGGGAAAGCCAGGATGGCCCAGTGGGTTAAGAACTCACTTTGCAGCCCTGGGGACCGAGAATCAAATCCCAGCCCCGGCCCATGTGGACCCATATGCTGAACTGGGGAGTGCCCCCAGTTCGGTTCTCAGTGAGGTGAGACCCCGGCCCAGTTCCTGCCCTGTACAGCCCCACGCCCACCTGTGGAATGAAACTATGTGGAAAAACCAATGATGTACAACTATGGAGACTGCTCTGGACCCTCTTCCCTTCTCTCTCTCTCTCTCTCTCTCTCATCTTCTCTCAAACAATAAAATAAATCTTTTTTTAATATTTATTTTTATTGTTTTTGACAGAGAGATACAGAGACAGAGACAGAGAGAAGCGGGAGGGCCCAGAGCAGTCTCCATAGTTGTACATCATCAGCTTTTGACATGGTTTCATTCCACACAGGTGGGCAGGGGTCGCACAGGGCAGGAACCAGGTGGGGGGCCTCCCACATGGGAGGTATGCCCCCTCGAGCCAAGTGCTGAACTGAAGGGTAAGAACTGAACTGGGAGCCTCCCACACAAGAAGCACACCCCAGTTCAGCATATAGGTCCACATGGGCCAGGGTCAGGATTCAATCCTCGGTCCCCAAGGCTGCAAAATGAGCGCTGAACCTACTGAGCCATCCTGGCTCCCTCTATTATTCTTATATTACTCTTTTTAATGGAGTCAGATATTTCTTGTAGAGATCTTTCATTTCATTTAACTCTCATCTCTCTTTTTCCTTTGGTGTCATTTCCAAACTTCTGTCTTCAATTTCACTAATTCTTTACTCCATCTAATTGGCTCTGCTTCCTATGCTAGTTATTTCATTTTTTATTTCATTTATTTGTGTTGTTTATCTTCAGAATTTCTATTTGGTTCTTTTTTTATAGTTTCAATTTCTTTGTTTTGTTTGTAGATGTCCTTTCTGAGATTATTAAATTCCCCCTGTGTACTCCCATGACAGTTTTCTTTAATCTCTGAGTGTTTTCAGAATTGCAGTCTTGAATTTGTGTCATTTTGATCAAGTTCCTTTTGTAGAGATTTTTCATTTTCTTTCTGAGCACCTTTGTTCATTAGGGTCCTCGTTGTTGGGAGTGTTTTGCTTTTTGGGCATACAGCCTTTTCCCCTGGTAGATGTGAAGATATTTTTCTTTCACTTTCCAGCTGGTGTTGCTGCAGTGTCTTACAATATTTTCTCTTAGTTACTATTCAGCTTTTTCACCATGGGAGACATCTTAGAAGGTGAGCTTCTCTTCTTTGACTTAGTCGCCTTGGTCTCTGTGTGCCTCCTCTTTGGGAGGATGTGGTGGGCAATGGTATTCTATGCATCTGAGACCCCACTGCAGTCAGAAGCTCTGCTATGCCTCTGTTGCAGTTTTCCTGGATCCCTCTGCCAGTTTCAATGGGAATGGTGGGAACGGGATTTGTTGGAAAAAGCATAGGTCTGTTTGCCTTACAGGTTAATGGCGGCTTCCCAGCAGCATCTGATTGAATGCAGGCACTGGGCTGAGCTGGTGGGGTGAGCTTTGGAAGAGAGCAAGAGGAAGCAGCCAGGTTCTATGTCCAAAGCTGTGTAGTGCTCTGGCTGGTGCCCTACCTCATCGAAGGCCACTCTGCTTTAGCCATGAGTGTGCTCCTGCTGCTTGCACTCCAGCCACCGGAATGTGCTTCATCTGCCCACTTCCTGCTCTAGTGGCCAGACTTACACACCCCAGCGCTCCAGCCTTCTACCCCTCCTTTCCCATTCTGTCACCTGCATCACTCTCCAGCTGCTGCTGGTGCCATGCTGTGGCCTCCTATGCTGCACTGTGGCCGCCCATGCCACACTATGGCTGCTCTCCCTGTGTTCCTGCTGCGTCATCCTACTACAGCCACCTGCACTTCACTTCTGCTGTCCACCCCATGTTCCAGCCGCCCACACCTCCACTTTTGTTCATTCTCGGCCTCCAAGCCACCCATAGTCATTCTGCACCTCAGCCCGCACTCCCAAGCTCCCACCTCAGTCTCCTCTGCGGGTCTCTGGGTCAGTCACCACTTAGGTGTCTGGGTTGTGCTCCGCGGTGTGTCTCCGCACTGCTCCCTTTCCTTCTCTCTCTCTTGCCTTTCTTTCTCTAGGCTTGCGGTATTTTCTGGCAATGAGTGGGTCTCTCAGCTAATGTTGTATATTGTTTAGGGATTCTTTGGTTGGGTTTTAGCTGTTCAATATGTTGTACTTTACAGGAGAGATTTCAAAAGCTCCTCTTGTGCCACCATTTTGCTGACCTCTCTCCCTGTTTTTTAATCCTGTGATGATTCCATGATCTCCTTTCCCTGCCTTTTGAGTCTCAAACATTTTGTAGTATTTTAAACATTTTCATTTGTTAGCTTTTGGCTTTACGTTTTTGTATAGTTTTTGTTGCTCTCTAGGCATTGCTTTCTTTCTGCATACACACATATACATGCACATACGTGTATGTATATATACACACATTTAACTTTTAATGGTTTACTTAGAATTAATATTTTGCTATTTCAGATGGAATATTGAAATAGTACCACCCACATAGGTTCTTATCCTCTCCCACCTTAAGGTTGTAGTTGTCTTATTTATTACATTGATCTATAGACATTGAAAACTCCATGATATACTCTTAATACAATTTTTGCTTTCAAACCTATTTTAAAGAACTCAGTTGGGGAAGAACATTATATGTAACCAGATATTTAGTATTTCTATTTTTCTTTATTCATTCCTGGTGTTCCAAGTTTAGTTATATTATTTCCTACCTTCTTGAAATATTTCCTTTGGCCATTCTTTTAGAACGGGTCTGCTGGAACGCGTCTGCTGGAATGGGTCTGCTGGCAGTGAATTTATCTTATTTTTCCATCATCTGAGAATGTCTTTTTTTTTTTTTTAAGATTTATTTTATTGTTTTTGACAGAGACAGAGAGAGACACAGAATGGGGAGGGCCCAGAGCAGTCTCCATAGTTGTACGTCATCAGTTTTTGACATGGTTTTATTCCACACAGGTGATCAGGGGCCATGCAGGCAGGAACTGGGCTGGGGGCCTTCCACATGGGAAGCACACCCCAGTTCAGCACATGGGTCTGCACGGGACGGGACCAGGATTCGATCCTTGGTCCCCAGGGTTGCAAAGTGAGCGCTTAACCCACTGAGCCATTCTGGCTGCCCCTGAGAATGTCTTAATGTCATCTTCATTCCTAGAGGATATTTTTCTCTGGATATAGAGTCCTCTATTATTAGTTCTTTCCTTTTAACACTTTAAAAACGTTCTACTTCCTCCTAGTCTTCGTAGTTTCTGATGAGAAATATGAAGTCATTAAAATTAGTGTTCTCTTAATAAGTAATGCATCATTTTTCTCTGGTCTTTTTTTAAAAAAATTTGTCTTCAGTATTTAGCTGTTAGATTATGATGAATTCAGGGAAAGCCGGGATGGCTCAGTGGGTTCAGCGCTCACTTTGCAGCCCCGGGGACCAAGGACTGAATCCCGGCCCCGGCCCGTGAGGACCCACATGCTGAACTGGGGAGTGCCCCCAGTTCATTTCTCACCAGGGCAGGACCCCGGCCCAGTTCCTGCCCTGTGCAGCCCCACGCCCACCTGTGGAATGAAACTGTGTGGAAAAACCGATGATGTACAACTATGGAGACTGTTCTGGGCCCTCCCCCTTTTCTCTGTCTCTGTCTCTGTATCTCTCTCTCTCTCTCTCTCTGTCAAAAACAATAAAATAAATCTTTAAAAAAAAAAAAGATTATGATGAATTCAGGAGTGGATTTTGTTGTTTATTCTGTTTGGAGATTGTTGAGCTTCCTGACTATAGGTTTATGCCAGGGGTGTCCAATCTTTTGCTTCCCTGGGCCACACTGGAAGAAGAATTCTCTTGGGCCACACATAAAATACACTAAACACTAATGATAGCTGATGAGCCAAGAAAAAAAATCACAAAAAAAAATCTCATAAATTTTAAGAAAGTTTACAAATTTGTGTTGTGCCACATTCAAAGCCATCCTGGGCTGCATGCAGCTCACAGGCTGTAGGTTGGACAAACTTGGTTTATGCCTTTTGCCACATTTTTGAAGTTTTTAGCCATTATTTCTTCAAATATTTTACCGTATTCTTTCTCCCCTGCTTGGGAGAACACAAGCACACAACAGATATGTGTTTTAGTGAATGACTAGTTGTCTTTGTGACAGGTTTTATTGATTTCCTCAGGATGCCTGGACCCTACCCATATGTTATTTTGTGCTATTGCAGACCTTGCACCACCTATAATGTCCTTTTCTTACTATAGCAACATAGATTATTACTACCTTTTCTTAGACTGTTAAAAATTAGGGCCTAGGGTTATTTCTGAGTCTTATGTCACAAAGCTACACATACTGTTCAGAGCTATTACTCTTCTTTCCTTATTTCCTTTGTACTATTTACTGTATTATAATTATTTATCCTCATCCCCATCCTAATACTATATTCTCATCTTTTTTCATCAGTTCTTTTATTAAGGTGCCTTTATAATTTTCATATTCCTCCATTTGATAACCAAAGTCTTCTCCCCATCTTTTGGGGACAGATATGGAAGGAGAACAAATAGCTATAAATATCCAATGTTGCTTACTTCTTCCCAAAATGAAAAATAATTTTACTAAGTAAAGCTCACTGGAAATAAAATTCTCTGTAACTAGATTTGGTCTTAGTTTCTAAAGTCCAGCCCTGTAGCTTTTAGGCAAAAACCATTTCTCTGATCGCAGTTATTTTGCAGGTGAGAAAAAAGGCAAAGTAAATTTAAAAGTGAACTTTTATTATAACTCAATACATACATCCAATTTATTATTTTTCTTAAATAAGATTTTATTTTGGTATCTCAACATATGCCGCAGAAAAGAGCCGCTGCTGTGTCTTTAAAAGCTTTCCTCAGAGCAGTGTGGAGGCAGGCATGTCACTGAAGTGCTTGAATGAGAGCGAGGAGGTGGGAGGGGGTGCTCTTGCAGTGTGTGTGCACGCGAGTGTGACTGTTGACAGATCTCTAGGTGATATCCCTCTGAACAGCTGGGCCATGGTCTGCTTCAGAGCTGTTTGTCAGAGCAATTTGCTTGCTGAAGCAGCAGCAACGATCAGTAGCATTTCATTCAAGGGTGAAGGGGCAGGAGGGAACTGTCTTGGGGGTGAGGAGAGGCACAGGTTTCCCAGAAGGAATTTCTTCCGGCAAAATTTTGGCAGAACAGATTTGTACAATGAGGTCTCCATTAATAATGTGAGCTCGCTGTTGGTTTAAGTGCAGATCCATCTGGGGTGAGTTTGGATAATTTTCTTTCTTTATATAAAAAAGTCCTTGAACTCCACAGACTAGGTAGGGAAGAACTAGAAAGATAGTTATCTTTTGTATCTTGGCCAATTTAACACACTAGGGAAATTAGAGAATTTTTAAATATTAAGTTTTGTGAAGGTTTTGTGGACATTTTTCTTTGATATGTTTTATCTTTAAAATATTTTTAAAATTAGGGTGCTATGACTTTCACTGTATTCAGATTCTACCTCTTTTATGACTATTTCAAGTGATGCTTCATTCAGATTTAGCTTTTGAGAATAGTGGTGGTTTCTGTTCTCTTTGGTGATGCTGTTGACGCACATTGCAGGAAGCAGGGAATCCCCTATAAATATCCTTCACTGTGTCATTCTACAGCTATCCACACCCAGCTGGTGAATATGTCTCTCTGTCCTATGTCTTTATGTAACTGTCCCCTAGTTTTAAATGTGATAAGAAATATGTAACCTTTGCTGTGTCGAGGAAGCTTCTTTTGATTATGAACATCTTAAGAGAAATTTGTTTAGCTTTTTTACTGAAACGTGCCTTTTGATGTGTTGAGGTTGTTATAAAAATTTCTCTATGGGAAACGGCTTCTTATTTTGGATTATATGTTTGTTTTTTATAATTGGTTTGTTTTTGCTTACTGGCCTTGGTTTCTAAAGAGTGCAGAGATGGGATTCCCTCTACCTCCAGTGACGTAGTGATTTCGTTTGCAGTCTTTTTCTTCTGAGAGGGAGGGGACAGAGAAAGAAGAAGAAAAACCCATCAGAAGCGGTGCGTTCTCCATCTATGCCTTTATGATAACTGGGTGTATTGAATAGAGCAGAAGCCAAAATGGGGCGTTGTTAATGAAAGGGATGCTATTTTGTTCGTTTGTTTGTTTTTTTGTTTCATTTTAGAATGGACTGGGGCCACAGGATTGCTGAAGCAGAGTGCATGAATTAACCCTCTATGTCTTAACTGCTAATGAATTTTACCTAATTGCTTTTTCTAAATATGGAATGAAAAGGGCTCATAAGCATGTTTCTGGAACCTATTATCCATGAATAATTCTATGTTGAGTTTTAGAATTTGGAATTCTTTTACCTTATTTGCACTGGTCCTGAGCATGCAGTTTGTATGCTGTTTTCTCAGACCTCAAAAATAGGTAGTTACATAAAATTCCTTGCCACTATAGCTTAAAGTAAAGTTCTCATTTTGAACATATGGAACTAAAAGCAAAGCGTTAGGAAGAATTGTTAGTCACCTAGGTGTGAAATGAACCTAACTTTATCTTTTTTAATTAAGTGGTGGGATTTCCAGTTTCTTTTTATGCAACTCCATTTTATTATCACCGATCTCTGGAGGGCTGTCTGCAAAGGTCAGTGTGAAAAATTCAGACTGGAGCCTAGGAAAATTTAAGGTGTGGATGTGTTAGGATAGCATATGTGGAAATTTACCTTTAAGAACTTACTGGGTTATTTTCTACCCCGATATTTTTTTCTGTTCTGTGCTTCCATTTATTCTAAGTTATATATGTGAAGTAAAAAGAGTAATGTTTTCTTTTCAGCTTACATTAATCAGTCCTATTTTTTATGATCATTCAGTTATATTAATATTTATGACAAACATAAATATTTCAAACTAACAAAATTCTAATTTTATTTAGAGAAAAGTGGGGAAGCAGGGAAGGAAGATAATCCCTAGGGTAAACCAAGAGCATTCCAGAAGAATAACGTATTTAGAAACTTGCCAGAGACTGGAACTTTAAGAGTTAAGAGAAATTCCACTGCATCCATGCATCTCAGTATTGCAGCAAATATGTAGATAATTTCTTGCTAGCTTTTCAGGAAACCCCTGTGGTGGACAACCCTCATTAATGTTGCTGGGAGACTGCTCTGACATCACTGGGAGCTGTTCCCCCCTCCTATCTGCAATGAGGACAGGAGTAGGCTTTGAGGGGGAAGAAAACGTCTGTGAAATTAAAAGATGAAGGTTTTGTTAACTTTGGTTTTTCTTCCATTTGGGAATGGATGAGATAGACTTAAAGTCTTTCTTAAATGTTTCAGGCATTAGCAATGGAAATACTATTAAGAAGTCTTTTATTTCAACTAAAAGTGGCTCCTTTTTTAACCTTTGTTTTCTAACCAAGGTTTTGAAAGGTCAAGGAAAGAAAAGCTGTTGAAAGGTGTTGGAAAAGATTTGTTTCTTTTTGTCTTTCCTTTTTTCCACCTTTTTTTTAATGAGAAAAAGATCAAGAACTGCTTATTGCAAAAGATGTTTAGCATCACCCTTTTTGAGATAATTAAAAATGGGATGTACCAAGGCTGTCTGGAAAGAGGCATTTGTGGCTGGATTTTTTCTCTGGACAGCTCTTTTACTTTGAAAGAACATTCTGGCAAAATTGATAATGACTATTTCTGTGCCTAAAGTTACTATATGTACTTTTCTCTGACGTTCACCTCTCCTAACCCACTCACATCTACTGCTCTATAGCTTGTTAAGAGCTTATTTTTTCAGCATAGTGGCTAAGTGCTTGCACTTTGATTTAGGCTGCCTGAGTTCAAATCCCAGCTATGCCTATTGCTGGTTCTGTGACCTTAGACAAATTACTTAATGTCTCCATTTCTTCATATGTTGAATATATGAAATAAAGGTAATAATAAATGATAGTATTCACTTCCTAGGGTTGTTTTGAGGATAAAAGGAGTTAATACATGTAAAGATTTGAATGTGGTTCCTGGTCATCTTAAAGGCTTACTTAGTATTAGCCAATATCATTAATATTTAGGAATTAAACAGGGATATACGATTTATATCTTCAGAACACTAGTAATTTTTGAGGAAGCCAGAAGAGATTTTTCAAGCCATGTAGAATATTGAGTTTTGTTTTTGTTTTGTTAAGAGTTTTGTTTTATTTTTATTTATTTATTTATTTATTTATTTATTTATTTTTATTGTTTTTGACAGAGAGAGAAAGAGAGAGATACAGAGACAGAGAGAGAACTGAACTGGGGGCACTCCCCAGTTCAGCACATGGGTCCGCACAGGCCGGGGCCAGGATTCGATCCTGGGTCCCTGGCACTGCAAAGTGAGCCCTTAACCCACTGCACCATCCGGCTTCCCCAGAATATTGAGTTTTTAATGAATGTAAGTATTTCTAAATATTTGAGCTTAAAGTTGACATAATTGGTCCTTTTAGGGAGTGTCTTTTCTAATTTGATGCTTATAGGCCAAGTTGTGAACATACTCCTTCCGATTAACAACTCTCCTTTTCTTTCTTTGGCTACCATTGATCTTTTGACTTCAAAGACAATGGTTGGTTGGATTTTTATGTATTTATGTATTTATGTATTTATTTTACTTTCTATTGATTCTGAGCTACTTTAAGATCTCAGGGCATGTTGTCTACTTCTGAAATTTTATATCCTCTGTTTATTTCTATGTGAGTTGATATGGTGTTCTTTCTATATATATTTGTGAAAGTACAAGATTTATATAAAGTACTATGTATAAAAACTTCTTAAATTGTAGCTTTTAAAAATCTGGCATCAAATATATGGTGATGGAAGGAGACCTGACTGGGCAGTGAGCACATAATGCAATGCATAGACAATATAGTGTAGAATTGTACACCTGGAACCTACCGGTATGTAATTTTTATCAACCAATGTCACCCTCAGTAAATTTAACAATTTAAAAAATTTTTGGAAAAATAACCTGGAATCATAAATGGACCAAATGTCAAAACACAAATACTAAAATATGCAATATCTCTATGCCCTTTTACTTTCTTTTAATTTCATATTAAAGACTTACATGTTTTTTGAGGACTCACTTTTTGGATTGCTCCAAGGTACACTGACAAGAGCTAGTAAGGTGTGTAACATTAATGGCAAAGAGAATATATACCTGTATGTAATGTTTTATTTTTTCCTCCCTATTTATTTTTTTCAGCCACTGAATCTTAAGGAGTACAGGATACATATCTTCTCTGGTGAAATATATGGGGAAGGAAAGTTAATATTATTAAAAAGGGGCATGAGTTGAAGAAAAATAAAAAGTGAGAAGCACTGCCTGGGTGAATGTTCTTAAAGTCTAGGTACTGCCATGGGATGTACTAAGTGGATATTATATGTTGCTGGAACATATAATATAGTTGAGGAACACTGTAATTAGATTGTGTGACTGTCCTTGCTTCTAGTAACTAGAGTGAACACTAAGGTGGAATTATTTTATCTCCAGAGCTCCTGAATGTATTTATCCTAGGGAGTTGATGAAAAATGTAAATGAAGATTTAGATATAAAAATATTCATTACAGCATTGTTTTATTATAAAAATTAACAGCTTTTTAAATATTTAGTAATAGAGAAATAATTATGGTACATATATATTATTATTTTATGTTAAGGGGCTGTGTATACTGTGTTTTGCATATACATATATATAGTAATATATATCACATTTGTACGATACAATTCTGTATGTGAGATAGTTTTTTTTCATTTATTTAATTTATTTTTGACCCCCTTTCCTCTACCTTTCTCCTTACCCTCTAATAACCTCTAAACTATTATTATCTGTGTTTATGAGGTTTTGTTTCTTTGTTTGTCTTGTAGCTTTTATCCTACATTTTTTTTTTTTAAGAAACAGTTGATTTTAATATTTATTTATTTGTTTTTTAATTGTTTTTTGACAGAGAGAGAGAGAGAGATACAGAGACAGAGAGAGAACTGAACTGAACTGGGGGAGCTCCCAGTTCAGCGCATGGTTCCGCTCGGGCCGGGGCGGGGACTCGACCCTTGGTCCCCTGGTCCCCGGCGCTGCAAAGTGAGCGCTTAACCCACTGAGCCATCCCGGCTTCCCCTATCCTACACTTGATGTTAGCCAAAAGGTCAACAAGGAATTGTAGCTTTTATCCTACATGAGTGAAGTCATATGGTTCTTGACTTTTTCTGTCTCACTTATTTTTTTTTTTTTTTTTTTTTTTTTTTTTTTTTTTTTT